>JASSUY010002267.1:0-11813 GCA_032466535.1 Forpus xanthops
TGAAGGGGGCCTATAGGGATGCTGGGGAGGGACTCTTCATGAGGGACTGTAGTGATAGGAGAAGGGGTAATGGGTTCGAACTTAAACAGGGGAAGTTTAGATTGGATTTAAGGAAGAAGTTCTTTACTGTGAGTGTGGTGAGTCACTGGAATGGGCTGCCCGGGGAAATTGTGAATGCTCCATCGCTGGTGGTGTTCAAGGCCAGATTGGACAGAGCCTTGAGTGACATGGTTTAGTGGAAGGCATCCCTGTGTCAGGGGGTTTGAACTAGATGATCTTAAGGTCCTTTCCAACCCTAACTATTCTATAATTCTATATTGTATGACGAATGCAGTGTATACTCTCCCAAATTATAATAAAAAGCATACAGTCAGAGTATAATATTTATATAGAGAATATATGTAAAGAAATAAGGTTATGATTTTAACTAATTTTAAACTAGATCTTTAAAAAACATGATCTTTTCAGTCTTTTCCAACTTTTCATGCATCTATTATTTATTGGTATTTTATGGACAAGCAGCACTGAAATGATTATACTTACTGAAAGTTGTACTTAAGCAAAATAATTGGTAATGATTCATTTTTTTTATCCAGTTATTATATTTCTAGGTAAAAACCATGTTGTCATGAGTGACAGTATGTATCAAGAACCTACTTTAAATATACTAAAGGTTTACTTATTGGCCCTGAGATGCACTGTATACACAAGAATCTCAGTTTAATTTAGATATTTAAAAAAGTCTAAAGTACACTAAGAGTATCTGATCTTCCCAGAGTCTTTCCTTTCTCTAAGATATTAATACCATTATGATTAGGATCTTACATTTATTTTCAGTACAGTTTTTTTCTTTATTTCCCCTAAGATTATCAGTAGCAGTCATTACTTTGGTTATAACAACAACATTTCCTTCATTCAATTTTAACTACATTTTAATGTATTTGGAAAATTTACTGCTGGAAAATTTGTGTTTTCAATTTTAAATGTTATAGTTGAGTAGTACCCATAAACCCAATATATTTAGTTGACATTTCTCAGTAAATTATTTCTATACTGTATTTTTGAAAAGCTTAATTTTTCTCATGGAAGAGTACTGTTCTTCAAAACCAAAATGTAACCTGAAGTATTAAACCAGAACTGTCATCAACACAATAGATGCAGTCAGACCTTATCCAAAGCTCACAATTACAGACTGAAGTGATCATCTTTCTTCCTCTGTAGCCAATTGCATGCTATAGTTCTATGTATTATTAGGAATCAGATGCAAAACAGAACAGGTTTAGTGTTCTCACTAAAAGACAGGTTGGTTCCACCTACCTACCTAGTTCTAGTTATTTTGGAGACCAATACCAAATCTCCATAGAGTATTCCAAATGACAAGGTTTGGATTTGGTTTGTCTTTTTTTAAGGAAGCATACAACATGCAGCCTGGAGCATCAAAGGACTGTAAACCTCATGTGAAAATAGTTCATTTAAGAATATTCCAGTGTAGACATGCTTGAGTGGGACAGAGACACAGAATTTGTTTAATATGCATATACTGTGCAGTAATCTTGTGCCTCTATTAAAATCAAGCTCTGTTTTCCAGTTTCAATTCAGAAATGATTCTGTACGTCAAATATTTAATCTTTGTGCATATTGGGATATTTTTTCATTTTAAAACATCTCTGCATTCACATTTATAACTACATAATATTTAAGTGCATAATGGAGATCAGTTCAGTATCTTCCTGCAGGTAACTCCTACAAAATGTGTAGAGGTGATTCTGGCTTTGGTTCAGATTTGTGCCAAACACTGTCCCTGCCACCACAAATCAGGGAAGTCAGAGGCAGCAAGATCAATGCTAGCTGCATCCATTTCTTCTCCACATGCGACTACAGAAAGTGTTCTGCGTTCGTCATGTCATGTCAATATACTGCTATTCTAGGAACAGTCTTTTTAAAATTCTGTAGATTTACTTTGGAATTATCAATGATTATTTCAAAACTATAGCTCAATTCAAATATTAATATTAGCCATAGTTTTAATCCTCCTAATTTTGTATTCTAAAAGTTTGATTTATTGCACAGCAAGTCCTGAGATAGGCTGTAAGAACATTTTTTGGTTATCTGGAATATTTGATATTATAAAAGCACTTGTCCTTAGATATTATTTATGTTTTAATTTATTTCTAGTCTTCAGTGAATTTTCAGTCCCTTTTGTTGAAGTTTATGAACTCCTGTGTCATAAAGATGTAAAGATACAAAATCATTACTGGGCTATTCTTAAATATAGGGAACTTCAAAGTAATGAGATACTGTAAGTTATTAATCTTTGAGGGGTGGGACCACAGAGGAAAAGCAAGAGATAGGACAGACAGACTGATTTTATGTAGGTCAAAGTCCTCACCTGGGTGTGTACAGAAATTACATTACTTGCTATGTTAATTAACCCATTATCCAGCACCTCATGTCAAGCAAAAAGATGCTTACTAAAAATGCACTTTTCTAGTCACTTTCATTCTAAATATCTTTAAGAATTAGCAAGACTGTCGTGCTAATCTCTTTGCTGTGTACTCCTTTTCAGCCTTTAAAATCAGTCTATTAGCCCTCCAGCACCCTAGGAAAATGTCACTTTAAGTTCCCATCTTTCCTGGATTTGAAAGCAGATACTTGGTTGAAATCTTTTCAGAGTAGCACCTGAGGTCTTCTGGCTAAGTTATCTAAAGTTGGCTAAGAAACATCTTTTTATAGATTTATATGTAGTTTTATTGCTTCAATGCAGCACTAGAAGAAACAATTCCTGGTCTCTAAAGTTGCCCTTGAAAGTGATCAATGAAGATTCAGATACTTTCCCACAGTGTAGTGGTTATATTAAGCAAAATCAGTATTAGACACCTTCACATGTCTTCATGTGCAGAGAGTTTACACCCTTACACATACTGTTAGGAGTACACAACTTTTTCTGGATATAGTGGTGAAAATGGTAGAGGTTAAGCTCCAGGCCCGCTCTCACTTGCCTGTCAGTAGAAGACTACACTCGCACACTGATAGTGGGGCTGGTGACTGAGGTTAGCAACCTCTTATCTGTCAGAGGACCTACTTATGTGGCCTCTCTCTGGCTCACACTTCAAAATCAATTAGTGACCTCTGGTAGAGGGGCTGTGATGAGCATATATATCCAAACCATAAATAGGGAACACCTTTCTCAGACACAGCTGCTTACAAAATCTATGCTTATTTAGAGCCTTCAGCAATTTAAAGGCTGGTTAAGTTTCCAGCTAGGTATTTTTTGATAAACAGACTAATGAAGCAGAACTGGATGTTCAATCAGAAGAAAGACAAGACCACTACAAGAACAACTTCCAGGCAGTAAAAATTGAAAGGCATTTCTGGTTTGACAGAAGCCTTTCCAGTTCACAGAATGCTTCGTTCCTATGCAAGGTTAATCCTTTGTTGCTGTTCTGTGCACACAGAAACTTTTTGCTAAAGTTCTTATTTCTAGTTTTTTCTTCAAGATGCCCAAATAGGACAAATCTGTCCTGCTTCATGCCTTTACAAGTAGACCAGAAACAAACTTGGCCCCATATTTTCAAAATCTAAATGTGAGCTCTCCTTGCTCACCATCTTATTTACTGCTGTGTCCTATGACGTCCCTTTTTCATCTGTTTTTTTTTTTTTTCATCATCATCCAGGTAATGAATTAAGACTTTCATGCTATAGAAACTGATTGTACAGCTGAACAAAGTCCCAAGTAAACTCCATTTGATATGGTTGCATGAAAAGGGCTGTCGTTTATCAGGAATCCAGATGCCCCATTCCTATTGAGGATATCTAATTCACATGTTTGATAAGGGAAAGACTGTTTTCTTACAAAAGTAAGGTTTTAGCTCTTTTGTTTTCTTTATACAGTCAACAAAGTAGCAAAGTAAAGATGAAGGCTGGCAAAAGTAAAGTTGTTCCCTTACATTTTACTAAGGTCACCAAATCTGACAAAACCAAATTGCATGTAAAGTGACAATGGCATATGAAATTACTAATGTGTGATTGTTATTAAGTGCTAAATTCAGATGCAAAGCTGTAGTTCATTAACTTTTATAATTCATTTTTTCACTGACCCTAGCTTTCAATGACAGTTGGGATGAAAGCTTGAACATATGATAAAAAAAATATAAAAATAATAAAATAGAATAAAACAATTTAAAAAAACTCCTGATAAATTGGTGGATGCTTGTGGAAAAATGATGGGTCAGCCTCATCTCAGCATATGTTTTATATCTATGCAAGAAGAGTTGATTAAATTCTCCCAGGGGAAACTTTATTGACTTTAGACAGATCATGCAGTGAATGAATGTATTGCAAAGATTAGAATGGAGGGGATATTTTAAGCTAATTTGCCTATTTGGATGATACTACCTTCTTCTATAGAAGTCAGCAGAAGATTTGTCTTTGACCTCAGGCCACAAATTGATACTGAAAGCCATTTGCTACTTTTTCCAGGCACAAAATGTTAACCTCTATATCCTGGCCAAACTCCAAAGTGGTGATTACATTCTGCTGCTCTAATTTTTTCCCTTCAGGCTCAACTAGATCCACCAGCATTGCCTGATGTGTAGGGTTACTACAATCAGTCCAGTCCCTTTTTGCAAGGTTATTGTTAACTTTTTCCTCCATGCATCCTAATTTGTCTGCTTTGCCTTATTGGTTGTAGCTTGTTTGAAGGTCAGAATTGTTTGGATCTGGATCACAGCTTTTATTAAATTGAGGGACTATGAATATGTACAGTGCTACAGTGATAACATCTTTATATCACTTTTACTCTCATATCATATACATAGCATAGCCAGGCTATAAAAGGAAATTAAATATATTTTTTTGCCCAAACACTAGCACAGTTATATTTTTGTCAGACATCACATTGTGCTGGTCTTGAAACCCAAAAATCAAAAAATACAGCCCCAAATTACAGCCCAGCACAAGTGGGTTTAAAAATCAATTGCCAATTTAAATATAAATTAACACATTCCTTAACTTTATGTGCCACTAAAGCACTGATTTATTACACTTTAAAGAGATTATGGTTTCTATGGCCTTAAAATCTTACAATTTTTAGAAGCTTGCACATTGTTGCTAGCAGTATTCATTTAATTCATACTTAGTATTGATCTGAGACATTAATTTTAGTCTTAGAAAAAACATTCACTACAAAAGGTAAGCAGATCTGGGCTTACTTTTGATTTCCCTTTGGCTCTATGAGGTTGTGACACCTGCACTCTACATAGTTGCTTATTGAGTAATTTATGCTAGTTAGAAATATCAGCACTGGAATCACTTGATATAAGCACTTCTATCTAAAATGAAGGATGCAGTCAGTGCTCCTTCCCCCAGCACAGTCTCAAACAAAACAGCGCTAGGCAGTCTGGTGGATTTCCCATATGGAGAAGCCACACAGATTCTAGCTCTGGGGATGTGAATTGATTGCTTAGTCGTAGTACCACAGGGTTAAGTGAAATGCTATCACAGTAATTTATTATTAAAGAGAAATGGTGATGGCTTAGATTAAGAAGATTTGTCTGTCTCTTCTAATTAAGGTTAAGTTCTTAAGAAGCTTTACTACCGTTTGAAGCTACAGAGACTAAAATTAGGACTCTAGGTCTGTTTAAAATGTCACTAGGTTGGTCCATAATCCTGTAGTGGTTGAAGCAAGGGATCATTCTTCCAATGTTGTGATTTCTCGTTTGGAAGCTAGTGAGCCAAGACAAGACCCCATAAATCAAAGTCTGAGTAGTCTATTAATCAGCAACAAGTTGGTCTTGCAGAATTTCGTAATGCACTTTCAGTGACACCTTGAAGACTGCATAATGAACTGGAAGCTGGCAAAGAAACCAGGAGTAAAATACAGTAATTTCTATTGCAGACAGACAGCAAATGGTAGCAGCGAGTTGCGTACAAAGGGTAAAGAAATGGTCAGGGAGAAGATCTGTTTTCAGGCTGTAAGTGAACTCATTTTACAGTGGTGTTTATAATCCTATGTGTGACAATAGCATCCTAGGCTCCTGTGTCCTCACTTGGTATTCAGGCAGTACACCAATCTTGACAATATCAAAACCTCAAAGCAATAGATGGATCACTTCCAACTTTTCTCATTATTTGCGCAGCATACAATGAAACTGTGGAGTTCACTGTTACAGGATAGTAACAGCAAAAGTGTAAATTAAATTCAAAAGTTTTTAGCAAACTTTGAGCTTGGATTCAGTTTTCCTTACAGATGTGTAGACCTAGAGGAGCTCTGCCTAGATGAGTGAATTATAAAAATGTAAAACTGGTGAAATGGAAAAATCAGACCCATTTATGACAAACAAAACCTTCTTTGACAATATTGAGTATGGTAACACATTTGGAGGAAAAGAAGCCTTGATACTTCAAGTCACAAGTTAGTTTTCAGTTGGCTGGGATTAGGAAAATACTTTTCTGATAGGTAAGACATCAAATTATGATTCACTACAGAATGCCTTTCTCTAAACTATCTGATGCTTCATCGCACTGATACAAAACAGAGAGTGTGTGCACCAACATTCTTCTAAAGTATGCCAGGTCTTATGAACCTGCCAGAAAGGACAGCATGCAGGGAACCACTGAAATCGTATTCAGCAGCTCACAAAGGGAAAAATCTTTTAATTTGTTTTAGTAAAAGAAAGCAAGTTTATATATAAATTGGTATGGATGAATTGTGAGTCCTGAGTCATAGGTATCTGACCAAGAAAATTTCTCATCAATGAATTCAGTAAGAGTCTACAAGCTTTTACTGATCAATCTGCTGAGCAATGAATGAAGCTCAAGTGCTCTGTTGGACTGTGTTTACAAACCTTTCACGTTACAGTGCACCTCTTTTGCTTTCCAATTATTTTTCTCTTAGGTTAACTGTCATGTTTTTATAGTCAAGAGCATCCAATTAAGCAGCAAAATCAATGCCCTACTATTCATATGAACACTCACAAAGTCTGAACAGCACACATTCATGGAGGATCTCCCAAGTAAAATCTATTTGCCCCAAATAATCTTGTGATTGGTCTCAAATGAGGAATAAAAGGGCTCCAGAAGATTACAGGGAGTCACTCAGTTCAGACCCCTTTATTTACTCTTACTCAGATTAAGATGGAGATGAATGATACCTACCTTTAATGAACAAAGAAACAAGGTGGTTCACAAAATATTGTGAAAGAAGGATACAGTTGTGACCAGTCTACTTTAGTGTGTTCAAAAATCTGGTTTCTATTGCAGCAAGCATGAGCAGTTCCTGTGTGACCCTGGCCGAGGTCCTGTGGGCAAAAGGAAGCCCTCTGGAGGAAGAAGAAATATGGGCACTCTTGTACCTGGCCACAGAGAAGCTTTTGGAGGACCTTCACAAAGGTGAAAAGTATCTTCTTATGCTTTTTTACTGTTTGAAATTAATTTTTGAGTTCTTTTAGCTCTTTGCTGGGGGGGATGGGTGGAGGGATGGGGGGGAGTGACGGACAAAAAGCACTAATGACAGTATTAGCATATTGATAATCAAACTGAGAAATCTTTCAGTGCTGCTGCCATTAACATGCAGACAGCTCTGCCTGCATGAGAGATCTTCACAGCATTTTTTTTTAATTACACATCAGATATTAATTCATTTAAGTACAACTATACACAGTGGAACAGGACACAAGAGTCCTTCCTGAAGTCTGAGAAACACACACTACAGAAAGTGCAGGGCCAGCTAGAATCATGTCTTTCATGTTCAGTAGAGGAGAACAGGCAAATCCACATGATTCCTCACTCAGCTAGTAAGATACTTTCATCCTTGATAATAATGACTTATCATAGTAGCTACGCAAGTCTTCATGACGAATGCTTGCCAAGCAGGCCAGCTATACAAGAAAGCACAGCTGAGCAACCCCGACACATTTTGAGAACTGTTTATGACAATGGATATTCCTTCTGAGGGGAGAATGAATGAAATGTGTTCTTACCTCATGAGCATTTAGAAACAAAATACTGAAAACCAGTAATGTGTAATTTCTGCTATAGCTGGAGAGGTGAACTTTTATTATTAACTAGTTTTTAATGGACTGGAACCCTATGGGAAGTTGGCTATACCATCAGTTCTCTATTAGCTAGTGTATCAAGAGGGTAGAACATCAAAGACAAGACTGGCACCAGGGATGTGCAAAGGAGTGCAGCGCAGAGATACCCACCTGGATAGATTCAGCTCAGGTCCATCATAGCTTACTAATTCTGTCCCAGACGCTAAGCTGACACTATGCGCTCCTGATTTCTTGTTCCAAAAATAAAACTCCACCAAAAAAAACAAAACCCCAAAAAAGAACCCCACCAAAACACAACAAACAAACAAGGAAACAAACAAACAAAAGGACTTTTCGATACCTATTGAATTCAGATAATCAGCCTATATTCCCTATGTTGTACCAGATACATTTAGGATATTATGATCAGAAGATGAAAAGTAAGCCAAGAGGAAGTAGCTATGTAGAACCAAGGTGGTCTATAGGTTAAGCACAAGACTGCTCAAACATGTCTTTAGAGAGCTCAAGTCCAGAAGTGATGCCAAGTTGGACTCATTCTGAAGCTGAATCCCCAGTGCTACAGTTTCTTGGAGGGCAGTGAAGGCAAACTGCCTCTGTATAGCATCATCCCAGTTGACTAAGGCATATCTCTGGCCCCACATCTCTTAGTTGCACCTATATTATTTCTGGAATCAGGCTTTTCTCTCAGCTAGTACTGCCACATTTGTGCTTCACTGTGCTTGAATCTTGCTAAACCTGGTGATGATCAACACTGCTGTAGCAGTATTTCCAGTGTGTGGGCTCTAACTGGCTAGACAGGTATTCTCACTCCTTGGTGGCCAGCAGTACAGAAGGTTGGGCAATCTCCATCAATGCTAAAGTACAAGCTGGCTACCTGTTTCTAAAACAGACAAATTTCCCAGCACATGCTAGTTGCATTTGCATACAATATTACAGCAAACGAGGAAGTAGCAAAATAGAAGGTTAGCTGACATTTGTAAGACTTTCATTTTCTAAAGAAGTGAATGCCACAATTGTTGCAAATACCAGTAGCCCATAAGTCTTGAATCTCTGGCTCCTCTGGCTATACAAACCTCCTAGATATATATGAGTTCCAAGATTAACATTTCACCCATTTTTACCATACCATGCAGAGGACCCTAACCCACATTACTCAAACAAGGCAAGCAGGGAAGGACTGGGGCTGACAGCTGAGAATCCAGACCAACACACAAGTTTGTGATGACAAGGCAGGTCTGAGCTCAAGCTGGGAAGCTAAGTCAGGATCAGGTCTGCTGTGATCAACCAGAGTCAGACAGCCCAGTGATCACCAGGCAAGACCACAGCGACAAGGCAATCCTGAGATTCTTTTGGAAAGCTAGCAGTGTGCCAGGATCAAAGAGGTCCACAGTCAGGCAAGGCATAACTGTGGCTAAAATGGACACAAGCACACCTTTAGCATACCTCAGGCAGGGACTCAAGGCCTTGGGCTTCACTTAACTGAGCCTGGGACTATGGGCAGAGGATGGGGTCTCAGGTGAGGCTGGTCAGGGCCATTAAGGCCTATTAGTGTCCTCAGGACCTTGTCAAGTTTAGGAGTCTGAATTTATCATTTGAAAGCACATTTGTTTGAAATATCCCCTCTTTTAAGAGACCTGACATGCAGACAGAAAGTCTGAATGTGAATAATGCTAAAATATCCTGGCAGTTCTACTAGACTGCTAGAACCTAGTCTACGTTTTAGTTTGGTAAGCTTTTATATTTGCATTCAGGTAAAAAAAAAATATATATCCCAAACTTTAGGTTAATTGGAAATTCTGTTTCCACTTTATGAAAAGTTTCATAGGTTAAAGCACTGGGATTTAGGGTGCTACCTTTGCTTCTGTTGACTGATATGGTGTAGTCATCAAAGCTGGACTCTGCATCAGTTTCTTCATCTGTACAATAGAAATAAAGAAACTGAATCCTGACACTGATTTTCTGGCAAAGTAACTTGGCTTTGCTGGACACAATACACTGAAAAAGAGGTTATTAAAATGCAGAACTGACTGACTATAAGGAGCACACAAAACAAAAATATATCACCAGAGAGATTTGTATCGTGGTCATGCAATTTAAGGTCTTTGCAAATGCCAGCTTCAAAGTATCCATGCTTTATTGGAAGGAGTGTTCTACTCTTCAGATACTCTCTTGTGCTTTGTATAAAAATATCTTCCAAAAATGTCAGTATCTCTAGAATCTGCACACAGGATGTATTTGTGCCTGCCCTTAGGCTTCAGAAATCCACTGAAATCAATATGTTTGTATGTGTGAAATGATGTGAGAGAGAAATCAAGTCTAACCATCACTGAATTCCACCTGGTGAAATAAGGCAGGCCCAAATGAGCACAATACCACTGACTTCTGGGTACATCGCCATGAAACTTCATTGATGAGTTGGCTATGCAGGTAAGATACCAAAAATATAATTTTATGAGCACAGTAAATTTAACACTAAAAACTCCATTATTTTCTTCAACATTTTTCAGACTCTGCCATCTGTGTGATTTGTCCATGGTCAGTACTGCTGTCTGCTGAAGGAAATCTCTCCTTCCAAAACAATGCATCTCAGACAGAAGCTGGACCTTTCAGTGCACCAGAATTGCTCCAAAGACAAAGTAAAAACCAGCACATTGGACTAACAAAGGTGAGGTATATTAGAAAATAAATATTGATAGTACCTCATGAAGACAAGTGTGTGGGTTTTAATGCAGTATACCAAGTATCAATTGTCAAATTTTATTTCCAGTAACAGTAATTAGGCTACAGTAAGAAAGATTTAGATGTGTCTTGCAGCTTGCCATTAGATAGCATGCATGTCATCATCAAAATAAATTTTGAACATCAGTCCTCAATATCTACAGAAATGTATTATATGCAAAGGCCCACAGAAAGGAAGAATATTTCTATGAACATAATGCTTGACCAGATATGGTAATTGTAATTACAATTAGAGAGTGGAATCACTCACAATAAGTCAGAAATAGGTTCAGCTTTGTTAACAATTTATTTTTCTTCTCCCTGCCAAATAAGTCTCTCTGGCAAGACAGTAACACTCAGGTACCTGTAAGTTTTACAAATACTAGGACTGCATAACTGCATACTTCGCTCAGGCAGAACACAATAGGTTCAGACTCCCATGTAACCAATCACCTAGACACTATGCAGAAACATAAAGCTTTGGAATAGATGAACATGAGTGCTTGTCAGCTCCACAGGTAGGAGAGAGCTTTAATGACCAATGAGATTGCTTCAAAATGAAAAAAAGGAGTTAAAATTTCTTTTCCTACTCATGGCATCATTGGATAGAGGGAAGCCTGGCTCAGCTCCTCAAGCTGAACAATATTCACTGTATGTTAATCTGGATTTCATAAAGGGTTTCCTTTTCTGTTTTAACAGATGTTGGTGTATTCCTTAGGAATGACCCTCTATTGGTCAGCAGACTACCAGGTTCCTCCAAACCAGGCCAGTAACACATTTTTGTTTTAGAATAGAATCATATAATGGTTTGGGTTGGAAAAGATCTTCAGATTATAGAATCATAGAACAGTTAGGGTTGGAAAGGCCCTCAAGATCATCTAGCTTCAACCCCCCTGCCAGGGGCAGGGACACTTCCCACTAAACCATGCCACCCAAGGCTCTGTCCAACCTGGTCTTGAACACCTCCAGGGATGGAGCATTCACAACTTCCCTGGGCAACACATTCCAGTGTCTCACCACACTCACTGTAAAGAATTTCTT
>JASSUY010002273.1:0-26261 GCA_032466535.1 Forpus xanthops
CCTGTGCCAGCGCTCAGCACCCTCACAGGGAACAGCTTTCATCTAAGAGCTCATCTCAGTGTCCCCTCTGGCAGGTTAAAGCCATTCCCCTTGTCCTGTCCCTACAGGCCCTTGGTCAAAGCTCCTCTCCAGGTTTCTTATAGCCCCTTACATATTGAAAGGCCACAATAAGGTCTCCAGCCAATACCTTGATGACGTTGATGTGTTTTCAGGATGTCTGAGTCTTCGAGGATAGTCTTTCCCGATTAGAGGAAAACTGAATTGAGATGGGAAGTCCAGCCCCTGCTCAGGCTGAGCAAGAGTCCATTGACCATGACTATGACCATGCAGCCTTCGAGTATTTCTTCTTTCTTGCTTCCCATCAGCCTTTTATGCCCTAGTGACTGGGGAAACCACATCTTCAGGAGAGCACATGGACTTGGAGGGGAGCCACCCTGGTTGTCGTGAACTGTAGTGAAAGCCTTGTGTTGCTGACAGCACCTTGGACATTAAACTGGGTCTGAGGGGAATCGCTGAACCCCACGCTTGCCCTGGGAGGCGTCAGCTTTGTTATGAGGGGATGGGAGACCTCTCAAGCAAAGCTGGTGCTGGGAAAAGTGCTGGATTTATTGGGTTTTAATAAAGGTAATGTTAGTCTGAGTGCGCTTTAATGTGACACCAGCAAAGCAGCTGGGGTGGGATTGGTTTGAGTCAAAACCTATAACCTGGCAGGAGTTTTGGTTCCAAAGCCCCCTTCCTGGCAGCATCCTCCTCTCCATCCCAACCACTGGGGGATCCAACATGGACTTGATGCATTTCAACTGCTTGTTTCCCACCCCTTCATGCTGGGAATCAGCCCTGTTCTCCAATCTGGCACTGGAATGCCCATCAGTGAACATTCCACACCTCAATGCCCTGTTCCCTGCAGCATGGACAGCAGTTCCCTCAATCCCTCTCCCCTCCCAGCCTCACAGCCCCAGCATGGCAGAGGGTTTGGGTGGCAGCCTCTGAATCCCAAAGCCAGGGAAATCCCAGAGAGATGCTGCAGTGGGAGATGGGGCTGCCCCAAGCACAAGAGGGAAGGGGAAATGGTATGTGTGGGGTATGCATCTGGATCCAGGGTTGTACCTGGCATCTCCACTTGGGTCTTGGGAATCACATTCCCAGTGTGTCCTTACCTGGAAGTCTCTCAGGTCTGAGCATGGCTTGGGAGCCAGGGGTGGTAGACCTGGGAGCAAGCTAGTTATCTTTATACAGAGGAGGCCATGAGGATGATCAGGGACTGCAGCACCTCCGGTATGGAGCCAGGATGAAAACATTGTGGCTGTTCAGCCTGGAGAAGAGAAGCTGCATGGAGACCTCAGAGCAGCTTCCAGTGTCTGAGGGGGGCTACAAGGATGCTGGAAGGGGCTCTTCATCAGGGACTGTAGGACAGGACAAGGGGTGATGGGTTCAAACTGAAAAAGGGGAAGTTCAGGTTGGATGTAATGAAGAATCTCTTCCCTGTGAGGGTGCTGAGGCACTGGAATGGGTGCCCAGAGAAGCTGTGGCTGCCCCATCCCTGGCAGTGTTGAAGGCCAGGTTGGACAAAGGGGCTTGGAGAATTCTGCTCTATGGAAGGTGTCCCTGCCCGTGGAAGGGTTTGGAGTTAGATGAGCTTTAAGGTCCATTCCAACACAAATCACTCTGGGATTCTATGCTGGGAGGTCTTGGACATTGGCTGTGGGACCGATGGAAAGCAGTTCCCCAGCCTGGCTGCACATCCCTCCCAAAATCCCTGTGGATCTCATCCCTTCTCCCACACACAACACAATCAGACCAGCCACAGGGAGCTTTTTAAAATGGGGCCTTTCTCCAGTTTATTTTGCCCAATAAAAATCCTTCACAGTCAGGTGGAGAGAGGAGAGATACGTATACATATAGATCTGCATATATATTTATATATATACATACCTCTGTACAGATAGTCACCATAGAAAATCGCAAAGGCAGTAGCTCTTCACACCTTGAGAATCCAATGGAAACATACAACAGACCAGCAGTAGATGGGGAGATGGGGGGGAGTGGGGTGTTTTTCACGAGAATTCCCAAAACAGATACACCTTTGCTGTACAAAAAAAAACCCGGAACGCTGCGTTTTGATCCCTTTTCTTTATCAACCTCTTGTCTTTACACACCAGAGGCGAAGTCAAGACAATGGTGTTTGGAAGTGGCCGGTGGATAGGAGAGACACCCAATGCAATGAAACTCTTTAAATATTTAATTTTTAAAGTATATCTATATATATTTATATATATATTTTATTATTGTTTTTATCTTCATTTCTTTTTGCAAAGTCTCATTAAACGCAGTTCGGAGACCCAGCAACAGTCAACGCAGAAACAAAACAGTAACAGAGTCGAGATCAGAACACTTCTGGTTTGGAATTCACAGTAAAGAGCAGAGAGACCAAAGGCGTCAAGAAACGAACAAGAGGAAAGAAAGCACAAGGCTGGGCTTGAATTTACAGTCGGGAAGGTCCAAAACAGTTGGACCAAAGGTCTAATGTGGAAGGTCCTACACATAGACACAGCCTGCAGCTCACCCGGTGGTGGAGCAGCAATGGAGAGCTCTGCCTGCTCCCCCGTGGGGCTTTTATTGCTGGTGAAATCAGACAGCAGGCTTGCTCGGGGGGGCCAACCTGACGTTCTCCCATCAGGGAGCTGGGTTTTGGGGATGGACACCTACTGACCTGCTGGAGAACAGATGCAGAAGACGGGCAACTGAGCGACGTACATCAGTTTAGGAGGAGGAAACCCTCACAAGCGTACTGCCCGGGGCAAGGCAAAGACCAAGAGGGTTTCCTCTTGGCTCACAGCGATTACCAGGTCCGAGTGAGTGCAAACGAAGACACCTTGGAGGAGTCCCATCCCTTGGGCTGGGCTCTGCGGGGACACCGCTGCGTGGAAAGGGACTGCATAGACACATTGGCCAGTTGTGCAGCATTTCATTGCACCGGTGCTGCTGCGACGCTTCTGGCACCGGTGGTGGAGCTCTGCCTGCGTGTGTGTTGCTCCCTTCAGCCTCCAGAAGGGAACCCAAGTGTCATCCATGGGGGAAAGGGGATCTTCTCATCTGAGAGAGCACAGCCTGGCTCTCAGGAATGGCAGAGCCAATGCCATGGTTTCCCACTGGTATCTGGTCATCACCAAATGTGACTCGGAGTGCTCAGACACCCCGATGGCTCCCATATGGGTGAGCTAATGGAGAAGATCCAGTGACAGTAATGGGATGGGTACCAGAAGGGGATGGACCTCCTGTGGACCCAGGCTGGTGGCCTGCTGGACATGGGCAGCTTCGAGCTCTCCAAATGAATGGGGACCACCAAGCTCAAGCCATTGGTGATTATTTGGAGCCAGACTGGACTTTATATCCCTTTCCCAAGGAGAGCCCAGAGCTAGAGCTATGAAGGTATTCAAGGGAGCATTGGTTTGCCTGCAGGTATCAGAGTTGGGAATAGTCCCTTTAGAATCTCTCTAGAAAAACCTATTGCTTTGTGATAGAAAGCAGAGACCTTCTGCCTGAGGAAACACATCTGTGGAACAACAACCCTGCATGCCAGAGCTTGTCCCATGCTCCAGACCTGTCACCATGCCCTTCATCAGGAGAACCAGGAAGGAGGCTTATCCTGACCATGCAAAAGCTCATTTCTGGTGTTGCCAACATGGAACATCCTGTTGGGAAGCCAGCATCTGCAAACAGCTCGATGTTTGGTACACTGAGTAGCATGGGTGCTGCATGCCCCTGCAGACCAGGGATGCTGATACACCTCTCACATCCCTGTCTTTCCAGAGGGAGGAAGGACCAGGGAAGCCCCAGAACTGCATGGCTGTGGTGTTGTGATGGTGTGAAGCCCTGTGCAATGATCTCAAGGGTTGCAAGCCATGGAGGTGTCCTTCAGCAAGACTGAGAGAAGAGGTGAGGATCAGTGCTCTGTAAGGCTGCTCTGAGGGCACCATTGGGACGCACCATTGTCAGTGGGGGCTTTGCCTTCAGCTCCAGTTTGTTCAGATGTATCTGGAAGAGGCACTGACTGTTCCTGTGGTAGGGATGGTCTAAAAGGAGGCAGGAGGGCTGGGGCAGAGGAGTAGCAGGGCAAAGGCAACATGATGAACAGGTCTTTAGCAAGGGGTCTGGATGTAAAGGAAATCCGTAAGTGGCTTTCAAGGCTTAGATTAAAGGGTTGGGTTAAAATAAAAGCAAATTGGACCTGCTCCCACCCAGGACAGAATGAGGGCTGTCACTGCACATCAGAAGGCTTTCATGGTATGGCAGGAGTGGAGAAGCTTAGCACAGATGGGTGCAGAGACATGATGGAGAGGCATGTGCCCAAGGCCCAGACCCACCTCAGCATCCATCCACAGGAGCGCTGTGACTGCAGGAGCACAGATCTCCCTTTGGGACCACGTTCAGGAGCCTTCAGGGAGCTAAGGTGGGCAGAGATGCCCTCAGCACCCCAAGCAGAAGCAAAGACCCTGGTGCCTTCACCTCAGGAGATGGTTCCCTGATAAGGAGGGTGCTGAGGATGCTCTGGGGTAAGGACATCAAGGAGGTAACCAACAGGACCACCAGCTCTCAGCATACACATGTTCCTGGCCAAATCACACTGAGCAACATCTGCTACTAAACTAGAGGAGACCTGTTGCCCCTAAGACACGTAATAGCTTGGCATGCATCCTCTCTTCTCCCCAGGAAAAAAGTGGGAATTGCATCCATTCTGCCCCCTGGTAACAGCCCCATGTCCACACTCTCTCTGGGCAATGTAGGGCTTGTTGGCATGGCCATGGAGCATACTGGTGTAACCAACTGGGGCCAACCAGCTCAGCCAGAAACTTCTATCTAGCACATAGAGCTGCAAACGTTCCCAGGTGGGACACAGGGAAATTAATCCAAGCTCTTTCTGTTCCTTGCCAGCTCTCATTCTCCTGTTTCAGCCCACACCAGCCTCATCCCTCCCCAGGAAAGCCTCCACACATGCAATCCCAATGCCTCCTGGAGATCTTTGGTCATGTTGCTCATGAGCTTGCTATCCTGAGCAAGCCACAAAGTGCCACTGCCCAGGGCAGGAGTGGGGTGATTTGGTCCTTCCATGGGCAGCAGGGTTCAAGGGGACACTGCCTGCAAGCGGGTTTGGTGCAACACAGGGATGCCAGAGGGGACAATCAAATCCCAGCTCAGGATGAAGGCAAGCATGAAAGCAGAACAGTGACACCAGGATGCTTTTTTAGAGTCAATCCCAAGTGGATTCCCTTCCTAGGGGCCAAGCCCCCTATTTCCACTGCAGCCAATAAAGGATCAGGGGGTGCTGAGCACCCGCCATGTAGCACTCAGCACTCAAATACAGCATCAGCTGCTACTGTGCATCCCATTCAGCAATATAGAAGCCAGAGAACTTTCTTGTTCTTCATTTACTCACTGTAAATACAGAGCTGGGCTGTTATTTACACCCAAGTACGTTTGTCTCCATAGAACGTAGCAGCATAAGAGCAACAACTTGATTCCTATCTCGAGTGTGGAAGCTCGGGAGGTGATCTCGCTCCGGCAGGATGCCAGCGACAGCAGGAATGGTGCTGCCACGAGACAGTGGCAGAAGCTAAGTGGGACTGTGTGAAGCACAACAACGTGCGATGGTGGCGACGTTCACCCTCAGGGTGAGACAGGAGTGCGGGCTTGGCATCTGAGAGCGACAGCAACCCAGCTCGACGTGATGGTGGAGCAAAGCAGCCCTGCTCACAGCAAGGGGGAACAGGGGCTGCTTAGACCTTCCCTGGCACCAGGATAGCCTGCTTGCATAAAATCCTTATGGATGGGAGTTGCTGGAGTTGATTGATGTTCTTTATTTGCTCATGCCTGGAGCATGACCCTGTTGCCCACAATGGATGTTGTGTCATTAGAGGTGCTCAAGGTCATCCCACGGCTGGCCTGGCTCTCCTATAGGTCTTTAATAATATTGGGCAGTCCCATGTATTGGGTATCCCAGAGCAACTCCAGTTGCCCACATGTGGGTGATGTGCCACAAGAGGTGCTCCAGGTCATCCCAGCACTGGCGTGCCTCTGCCATAGATGTTGGATCGTATTGGGCAGCCCCAAGTATTGGGTATCCCAGAGCATCTCTAATGTCTCAGGACCCCATGTGTGGGCAATTGACTTGAGACCCTTGTGACCACAGCTTTTGCTGGCAAGTTAGAGATGACTTTTTGTTTCAGGTAAGATGCTAGCCATGTGCAAGATTTTGAGAGCAGAATTATACCAAAAGACAAGATATCAACCTCCTTGGCCAGGATATGGCATCAAAACACCAGTCTGGCCCCCCTTGGCTATCTTACTTCAAGGCTAAGACCCCAGGGCCTCAATACAGACCTAGGTTCTAATTGGGAGACTTCATCCAGTCAGTTGGTAGAAGTGCCAAGGCAGCTCCCACCTGGACCAAGCAACAGGAACCTGGGTGTCCCTCCATCATTTTGCTCCATCTCTGCTGAGCAAAGGGCAGCCACCTGCAAGAGAGACTGGTTATCACTGTGTGGTGACACAGTGATAGCATTGTGAGGATGTGATGAGGAGAAGTACAGGAATCCTTCATGGCAGTTTGGCTGGGGGCACGTGCCGAAACTGTCAGTATTTTATGGCACTGAAACATGGGGGGTGTTTGCTACAGGGCAGCTGAGTGCTTTTGGGGGATGTTGGGCTAATACCCAAAAGAGGGAAAAACCACCAGCAGCAGCACAGCATCTTAATGGGTGTCTGCAGAGCTCTTTGTCTTCCAGGGAATGGTCACAATTGAGATTGCTCAGGTCTGGATCAAAACACTAGGTCATGGAATCATAGAATGGTTCAGGTTAGAAGGATCTTAAACCTCATCAAGTTCCAATGCTCTGCTATGGGCAGGGACACCTTCCATAGAGTAGCTTACTCCAAGCCCCTGTGGCCAACCTGCCAGGGATGGGGCAGCCACAGCTTCTCTGGGCACCCTGTGCCAGTGCCTCAGCATCCTCACAGGGAACAGTTTCTGCCTTAGATCTAACCTGAACTTTCCCTGTTTCACTTTAAACCCATTCTCTCCTTGATGCTCTGCTCCATCCCAAGGAGCTCTGCAAGTCCCTGATGGATGCACCGTGTGACCATTAAGTCCCTGGGCAGCTCAGCACCCTTCAGCAATCAGACAAACCCATATGCCTCCAGGTTTCCCTGGGTCCATCACAATGTGCTCATTCCTGGCACCACTGCAAGAAGAAAGTGATGGAGCAAACCTGGCAGGCTGGAGAGCTTGGCTGACTGCTGCTGACTGCATCCAGGGATGTGGAGAGGCCAGATAAGCCCCTGCTTGTGACAGAAGGAGCTCTGTTGAGGTGTCCCGCAGGGTGATGCCCATCCCGTGAGTGTTAACACAGCAGGGAATTGTGGTGGGCACCTCCTCTACAGCAGATCCTTCAAATTCAGTCACTTTAGGTGTTCTTGAGATGCTGGTTTCTGTGATGGCTAGAGGGAAATGAACCTTAGCATCAGTGGAGCCAGGAGGATCAAAGGTGGAAATGAGCCTCCAGGTTATTGGACCCCTCTTATGGTATGGGCACTTGCTGTTAGGTTTGCTTTTCTTGTGGTGGCCTCAAAGGCACCATATGACCATCAGAGTGTAAACCTCTTGCTGTTTGTGCTCAAGGGCTTCAAGCACATATGCCTCACAACTGCTTTGGGAAGGAAGACAACTTGAGTTTATCTGATGTGGAAAGCAAAGCACAGAAAGCCAAGATGACACAAGACAGTGGATCTCCAACCCCGATGCTGTGGGGTGTTTGACTCCATCTGGAAGGCCTAGTGCATGAAATGGGGGCAGCTCTACAATTTGCCTGGCCAAGTGTATAAGTTTGTGGGTGTCTCCTCTGGCATGGCCAAGTTTGCTGCTAGGTGATACCAGCACTCAGCTGCACTCCTTCCTCATTTGGGTGTGCAGATGATCTCCAAGAGCACTGGAACATCTGCAGAGTTCATAGTGGGACTCTTCTTCAAATCCTTAAGGAGTCAGACCTGATCTGCACATGGACACTGGTCCTGGAAGAGGGGCTTAGCCTAGGCTGCCCTGTTGTTTCCCAGACTGATGGGCCATCTCCAAAGTCAGAAGTGGTGGGAAAAGACAGGTACCATCAACTGGGATCTTGAAATGCCCTGGTCTCATCATGCATCTTCATTTCCTGCAGCTCCAGGAATGGCTGCCAGCCACCAGCAGCTCCTGCCCAGCAATAATGTTGGCCTTGGCTAGTGGTTAATGGGACTGACTGAAATCTCCTCTCTCCTGCTCAGCCTCTTTGCTTTGTTGTGGAGCTCACCACAATGCTTTTCCCTAGCTCGAAGCTCAGACCTGGTGATGGAAGGGGAGAGCTTTTGGGGAAGGGAACATGGGAAATGTGTAGCTTCAGGGCTTTTGTTTGGAAGCTCCTCAGTGCCCTGAGGTTCTTCCTTGGTATGGAATGTGATCTGGCCAAACTCTCCCTGGAGCGCCCTCACAGACATTCCAAGATGTCCCAGTTATAATTCTTTGTTCTTCTAGCTGCTCCCTAGGGCAAAGAGCTGCAGTTCCCACTTGTGTTGACCCTTTGGCCACTGCCCAGTCAGTGCAAACTCCACTTCCCAACCAGTTTTTCCTCTTTACTGTGAATCACAGTAAAAAAGTGCCCATGAAAGGGAGGACCAGGCCCACTTTTCCCACCTTTTCAAGCTGAAAGCTGTTTTTCGAGGCCTGCACCATTCTCAGTGACTGTGCATACAGGATTTGGTTATTGTTCTGCCAGGACATAAGCACTTGAGTGATCTTAAGCATTTTCCCTTCTTATTACTGCTTTCATGCTCAGAGTTAGTAGCTGAATATTTCCTTAAGCTAAGCCTGTGTTATCTCTGTCCCTGGAATGTGTGATGCCACATGGGATCATTATGGGATGCTGTTTGAAATGGCTGTACAGAAGGCTAACGCTCACCCCGTTGGGATCTAGTGGTGATGCTGATGTTGCTCACTGCAACTCCTGAGTGAGGCTTGGATGCAGTTTTGAAGGAGACCCTGCACCAAGAGAGTGCACCAAAGCATCACTCATTCGGGAATGGGGCAGTACAATTGCCCACTGTTGGGGTAAATTGCTAAAGCTTCAGTTTGCATATACATTGCACAGGTTTAGAGGTTCCCCAAGCCTTGATTCCATTGACTTTGGAAGGAAGAGAGCTCTTGGGATGGGAAACTAGCTTGAATTTCCAAGTTTCTTTCTTGCTGTAGCCAGCTTGAGTATACGGTAGGAATAAGGGGACCACAGCAGAGGTGGGATGGTATTTATTCTCCCAGGGTTGAGAGTGGACCACAGCCCAGGAGAGGAACAGAACTGCGGAAGGAAACCACAACGAAATGAAAATACAGCTCTGCTGAGCCCCCAAAGAGGCTCCTGCTGGGTGATCATTCCTTGTTGGCTTATGTTACTAGGACAGGCTTATCTTGCTCCTCAAGGATGTCCTAACCTCTTGCAATGATGGCAGCCATGGGCTGGCAAGAGGGAGTCATCTGGTAGAGATATGTCTGGTTTCACTGAAGTCAGTGGCCAACCTTGCACTGACTTCACTAAGACCACCGTCTAGACAGGATACTTGATGCAGACCAGTGAGTTTGCTCACGATCCCGAGAGCTTTGCTCCGTTAGCCAATGTGGCTAAAAATGCCCTGATTAAAACCTGCCACTTTGGACTGTTTTGCTGCTTGGGAAACCCAAAGATACCAACTACAACCCTCCAAAACATCCAACCTAAGAGGGGTGAATTGTAGGAGAGGGAATGGCAGCTTCTAGCGAAGTAACAGTCACGGCAGATTACAAAAGAGCCTCACCAGCTGTTCTAGGAAAGAAACCCAAAGGAGATGTAGCATTATCCATAGAAAAACAACGCACATCCACAGTTATTTTACCTACAGAGCACAGAGAGTGGAGAGTAAGGGTGGTGGAGCTCGGTGCGAGCAAACTCACACTGCTCCTATGGTAGTGTATTATCCTTCAGAAGATCACTGGCTTGAGTAGGTAGTACATGCACAGCAATACAGAAATCAGGTCGTATTGTCTTGGTCCCACCTCAGATCTCGGTGGACTCTATTCGCTCGAGCCTGGAGGGTGTCCATGGTTTCTTCTCCTCAGTGTGCGGGGGGCTGGTGGCCTTTGTGTTCATCTCATTCACTTTATGCTCCAGGAGCTGGTTCTTCTGGTACATCTCCACGTAGTTCAGTTGCAGCTGCTTCTGGTACTTGATGACTTTCTCCTTCTCCTCCTGCCACGTGCGCCGCTCCTCCTCAAAGTCCATCACTTGCTGCTCCCGCTGCTGCCTCTCCAGCTTCAGCTCCATCTGGAGCCTCTCCACCTCCTTCCTCAGCGTGTTGACGCTGTCCTCACTCTGCCGCTGCATCTTGGCTTCATCGCTCTCACAAGCCAACGGGTCCCGCAGCTTCTCCCCAGCATCCCCACCAAAAGGTCCTGGAGGTCCCACATTGGCAAGTGTCCGCTTCAGGCTGGAGACCTCCAGCTCACAGTGGTTCAGTTTTTCCCTCAGCACTTGGACCTCGCTCATCTTGCGCTGCAGCTCGCTCTCGCAGATCTCCAGGTTGACGCTCTTGGAGCTGTAGGAGTCCTTCAGGGTGAGGATCTGCTCCTCCTTCTCCCGTAGGAAGTTCTTACCTTCCTTGAGCTGCGTCCGCAGTCCCACGATCTCGTTCAGTTTCTGGGAGACGTCCGCTTGGGAGTCCTTCAGCTGCTGCTTGAGCAAGGAGATTTCACCTGCCTTCTGGCACACCTATGGGGAGAGCATCCATGAGGCAGAGAGAAGGCAGAGAGGACGCGTCAATACTGCTTGCCCACTGCACTCCCCATGAAACATCTGTGTCACCTCACATTGGCAGGAGGCTCAGCTGATGGAGAGGACAGGCAGCAATGCTGCTCAAGGACTGGGCTCCAGCCTTCGCCAGGATCCAGACCATGCCAAAGTCATAGATGTTATCCCCACATATGTGGGAGAGATTTCTTCCTGTCTCTCAGGGACCTGGATGCTGTTCCCAGCTGGAGCTGACCAAGCAGCTAAGCTAAGTCCTGTGGTCCTCACCAGTGGTGAGTAGACACTGATCCTTCCCTCCCTGCGTTCATCTTACTCACCTAACCACAAATTTGTGGTGCTTTCCCCCAAACCCTTTGCTCTCAGGAGTTTTCCCGCTGACCTCAGTGGGATCTGGAGCTTGAGCAAGCCTGAGACAGAAGCATCACAGATCCAGGGACCATCCAGGCCCTCCCCAAGCACTGGAGTATAGCACAGGATGCAGAGGCAGTAGATGTTACTTGCTTATCCTATGATGCTTTCCTTCCCAAAGATTCCTAAAGAACCCAGTTGACTGAATATTAGGGTTCACTTCAATGGGAACAGTGCAGGGACTGATAGATGTTTAGTTCTTTTGGGGCAAGGCATGAAGAACAGCAGCCTCTCTGCCAAAGGTAGAGGAGAGAGCTACAACCCACCCTTGCTGAAATGAGACTACCATAGACTGTCCTTGGATGTTGAACGTTCAGGTTCAAATCTGAACCTCCTACCACACACCATGCGGGAAGGTAAACAAACACAGTGGAAATACCCTTTCTGCAGTGTGTATTTGCATTATGTAGGTGTCACCATTCAATGTGACAACCCCTCTGCACCTGTGTAGTGACAGCTTAATGAATAGTTGTAGGTGTTGGAAGTGAACCATAAGAAATGACCAAACCCTTCTTTTCCCGTGAACTCCATTGTTTCCAGAGCTCTGCACTGGCAGATCTGATCTGTTTGCTGTGGATAATTGCAGAGACAAACAGTCCCTACACAAGTCCTGGCAGGAGCCTGGGCTGGGGAGCGGCACCAAGGAACCACCAGTGATCAGATGGGATAAGCATAGTTAAAAGTAGACTCGGTAGCCACCTCCAGACCAGGGTGTCCCATCCTGAAGCTCCTGTCTCTTGTCACACATGGAATACTTGGCCTTTTCTCTCTCCTGAAGTGCCTGCTGCTTCTCTGGTCCACTTGGATTAATGTTCCTCAGACAAACTCCTCTTCATTGACTTCATTGCAACCTCCACCTTTCTCTGCTATAGAGGACTTGCCTGGTGCATAATGTTGAGGAAGACCTTGAAGCTCAGCTATTAGGACAGTCTAGTGCTTACTACAAACTACCTAAGAGCTAGGAGATGTACCCACAGTCTCCTCCAGCTACCTACTGGTAGTACCTTCCCCTGGAGATGACAGTCATGATGGTTGCCCATGCAGATCTAACTCTATGACTACCTCCATTCACATCAGCACTTGTCTGTAGCAGCAGCAGAACCGTATCATGCTGGTTTAACTGTAGTTAGAGTGGTGTAGTTACTGCTTAGCTAAAATCTGCACAATTCACTGAAAGTGCTCTCCATGGGCTGGCTCTTCCCAAAAGACAGAGAAATACATGATGAAGAACAGCTTGGATAGGAACCAACTTACAGATTAAACCACTTAAATTTAGGCCTCTTCTTGGGTGCTGTGGAGATCTAGGCAATACAGTCCATGGAGCCTGGAGAGCAAGTTAATGAGTTAACAAGTGTGGGTGTCTACACATTTTAGGTGTCTTGCTCCATAAGCTGGATCCCTGTCTTTTGCATCCATATCACTGAGTTAGCTGTTGCAGACAGAACTGTAGCAATGAAGTAAACAATTAAAATCTCATCTATAGTTTTACTGGTGAATGAGGGAACATTCCAGACCTAACTTGTTGGAGCACACAAAAGACCTGTGCAGAGCAGCTGGCCAAAGGAGGCATCATATGAGACAATGCAGCCTGTTTGTTCTGGGATGTACCATGCAGAGATTTTCCAGCAAGCCTCTAATAAGCTCTGCTGAACATCTGCAAATAGCACATTTCAGAGCCTCTTTAATCCCAGCTTCATTGGCTTTCCATCAGGATTAGCAGAATAGGCTCTTCTGGATTCTAGAGCTACGCTTTGCCTCTGCACCCTTAAAAAATTTAAAGGTTCTAGCCAGTGCATGGAAGGATTAAAATTCTTCACATGATCAAGCTGAAAAAAGAAGTGTGTTAGCACTGGCAATGCAAACAGACATCCATCAGATGGCCTAAAAATAGAAACAGTAGGAAAAACATGTAAGAAAAGGAGAACTAGAAAGAGGAATTCGCCTTTCAGCCTTTTAAGAGCGATAAACTCATTAACAAGTGAAAACAGTGTTATAACGGAAAGTGTGAGGTAAACTGGCTATTGGCATCATTCTTGGCTCTCTTGCTTTATGTTTTAAGTAGAAAAGGATCAAGTATTTGCAAAGCAGTTTCAGGGTTTGCACCAATGCAGGTGTTAGAAGAATTTAATTAAAACGGACTTAAACTCATTTTTGGTAGCACAAATACCTGTATGGAAAGATCTGTGTTCACTGAAACTGAGTTCAAGTATCACAGGTTGGAGTGACCAGAGTGTGAAGCCAGATTATTGACCAGCACAGGAGATGTGCACCAAAAGTTGTGCTCATTTAATTTAATTGAGAATTATAGGCTTGGGACCACCCAAATGAAGAGGCAACTGAAGTGTCATCTGGTACATGGAGCCCACCAACACATACCCATTGTCTGTGGGATCCACTTAGGGCAAATGGGATGTACTTTGTGTTACCACTCAACCAGAACCTCACTCAAGATCCACTAGAACAAGGCTCTTACCTCCCACTTGGTCTCCTCAATCTTTGGGAGAAACTCAGCCTGCTCTTTCTTGAAAGCCACAAATTTCTTCTCCAGTTCCTCTCGTTGCTGCAGGAGTTGTCCCATATCATCCTGGAGTTTTTTTTTCTCCTGTTGGAGCTTGAAGATCTGGAGCTGCAAAGCTTGCTGAGCACGCTGCGCCTTTTTGGAGACCTGCTGCAACTTGTTGGCGTAGTTTTGCCTCAAGTCCTCCATTTCCCTCTCCCAGATCTTCTGCTTCTCCTCAAACACTTGGAAGATGGCTGCCTCACTTTTGTCCAGGTTCCTTCGCATCTGGAGCACCTCCTGCTCCTTCTCCCACAGCCGGTCTTCCAAGTCTTGGATGATATCATCCGTGGAAGGCGAATGGAAAGGCATTGTCTCATTGAGATGGTTCAGTCTGTTGAACGAAGAGGTGCTCTTGCTTGAAGACCGTCCACTGTCTGAGGTAGATATCCCATTGTATCCCACGATGTTCTTGTCCACGTAGGTTGTACCAATGCGGTTGATGTGGCTGGTGGAGGCGCTCATCGGACCCACGTGCTGGCTGTAGCCTGTCCCATAGGTGGGCAAGCTTGTCAATGAGTTACGGCCTGAATCCGAAAGACCCCCCCCTTGGTTTGTAGTCCTGTTAAGGCTGCTCTTGTCGAGTCCACTTTTGGGTGCGGACGGGCTATTGCTGTTGGCATGGTTCAAGCTCTTCCTGTTCTCTGTCACCCCGTTGCTCTGTGGTGGGCAGAGGTTCTGCATGGAATGGAAGTTTTTAGGAACTACTGGTTTAAAGGCTGAGGGTCTAACTAAGGGCTCATTGCTCTGCAAAAAGGAAAGAGGACCACACATCAAACACAGTAGGAAGCTTGGAAACAACACACACAACAGATACATCGGCATGGGATGTGCATGATGGGTCTAAGATGTCATGAGCTAATTCCATATTTCTCAGCCTTATTACACCCGGAGTCATCTGGGATTTTACATGAGGAGCCTGTGGCCACCTGTAGGGCAACACTTTGTCTTCCCTTGCACCAAGTGAGAAAAAAAACTCCCTTGATTCACCCCAAATCTGTGTGATTTTTCCCTAGAATAGTCCTTGGCTCCTCTCAGTGCTCTTTGCAGGAAGGAGGGCTGCCAATTGCCAGCTAGACCAGGCCAAAAAACTCTGGCTTTGGTAGTTTATATTTGAAGGACTTCTAGTCCTGAGAGTGCATTGTCCTTTAGCTGAAATCTGAATTGAACCTTTGGATTAACTGTTCTGTTCCAGGAGCATCACGTTTCCCTCCTGACAGTGGTGATGTCTCACCTGTATGGACATCCCGTCCTGCTTATGCTTGGAAAGAGCTGTGACCCCAGCTGTGAAACAGTGCAAGGAACATGTGGAATCTGCTCTTCAATTGAATGTGTTTTCTATGGGCATAAGCAATGCTGGGAGGAAAACGGACCACAGAGGCAAAGGATTTGAAAAAGATTTTAAAACCTTGCACATTCCTTGCCCTGTGAACAAGATTTTCCTCAAAATGAGATCGAGTCTCCTCTACTGCAGGTTGGGTTTTAGGTAGAGTTAACCCAGAGGAAGTTCTTTTTATTAGCAAAAATGACTAGCAAAGTGCTTTCTAGGAGAAACAGAAAGAGCCCTGGAGAGCAGGCAAGGTTGGAGACCAAAACACTGGTGCCTGGCATGCGGGACTGAGATGGACTACAGGGACCAGTGGATTAACAATCCAGGAGGAAAGGCCACCACATGCTGCAGAAATAATACTGCACAAGGCAGTGTTCCCAGAACATGCTGTATAAACCACTGCTGGCTCTGGGCTTTGCTCCTCAAACATCAAGGAGACGTTTGCTCCCAAAGCCTGTTTGAGCCATGAAGACTGGTTTTGGATGGGCAATAATGCTCACAGGAGTAGGTTTCAAGCCTTGTTAACTTGTCCCTCACAAGGGCCATTGGGATTTTGAACAGATGCTCAGAGCTGCTTTCAAGCAACAAGTTTTGGTAGCAATGGGCTGATGGATATAGCCTATAAATGGCATAAAACCCAGGAGTGGGACACAGATGCTGGACCTACTGAAACAAGAGCCAGCTCCAGCTCCATCTCTATTAATCAGGGAGGTAGGCACAGCATCTCGAGTAGGTTGGAATAGCCAGTGACTTAAATGAGCTGGAAAATTAGCCATAGAAGACTTGTGATCATGCTCTTGGGTTCCTCAAGAACTAACATTCTCCCTGAAAGTAATAAGAATTATTATCTCTGCAAAAATGATGCCATCTACATAGTGAGAATTAGACTGTTGGGATTACACCATTGCCCAAGGCTTCCTGGTTTGCGTTTTAAGAGGTGTGCCATGGTAACCAAGATGCTCCAGGAGGTGGGAATTCTCACCTGGTCTAGTTTGCCGGAGATTGGCAATATCTTTGGTGGGTTGTTGGGCTCTCGGTATTGGGGAGGTGGTGGCACGTTCTTCTCGTTGTTGGTGGTCACATTCCCACAGATGTCCATCTTCACCTTCTCACTCTTGCGCAGGTCACCGTTGATATAGAGGGAATTGGAGACCTTCTCTGTCTTGTATGTCTTCTCCTCTCCGGAGTAGCGGTTGGAGATCTCCCGTGTGGAATACCCATTGTGAGAGCCCTCTGTCTGCCGGCTGCTGCTCTGTGTCCGGGTCCCCACGCTCTTCATGGCAAACTCCTGGTCATTGGCGACGCCGCTGCCCACGCTGCCCATGGTGCTCTGGGAGATGGGTTGGGATGGCCGGGGAGAAAAACTATGGAAGTTCTCCGGGATGGGGTAAGTCGGGTCACTGAGAACAGGCAGCGTGTCTAGAGTGGCCATGGCAGTGTAGAGGTGAGGTGGAGGCACAGGTCAGTGGCACTGGGAGAAGACAGGAAAGGAAAGGACTGTTAAACAGATGCCTTTTATCTACCATACCCTTTGCAGGCCAGAACTGTGCAGGGACTAAAGCAAGATTTATGGATAGTGGGAGGTACAGATTTCCCCCTGGATAAAAGACAGATAACAAAATTGATGCCCTTTAGAAAAACATTCAATAATGGAAGGGCTCGGACATGGCTGTCAGGTAGGGAAGGTGGAGAAAATCCCATTTCAGAGGGGTTTCCCCTCTTCTTGGGGTAGTGATATTAAATCAGCCCTCCCCAAGTAAAGCAGGAGAGCTGGGTTATTTCCCTGGAGAGCTAGCCCAGGTCTAGAGCTCAGTTCCAACGCAGTATCTCAGGGGCTCTTGCTATTTGCACCAATAATGGAATTGAAAAAGAATTATAAAGGTTAAAGCAGGGGCTGTGCTGCTCCACTTGGCTTTTATTGAACTGCATTTCTGAAGGTCTGCAGCCTCCTCCCTTTTCTCAGCATCCTGATCTTCTCATAGAGAGCTGCCCAGGCTGAAATATGGCCCATGTGTCATGGGGCTGGTGGACAAACTGGTGTGCCGGAGGAGAAGGCACAGAGCTGATACCTACAGTGAACTGGGGCAGAGCAGGGTATGGAAGTGGTCACAGAGGGAAAAAGCTGGTTAGGGAGGTGCTCTGGTGAAAGCCACCATCCCAGCAGAATTCCTCATGAGGTGTGAAGGAGCCTCCATGGTCTGGAGCACACTAAGTGTGCCCCATCATTGACAAGGGGACAGGGCAGCTGTGAGGCAGAGGAGGATGTGCTTTGTGGTTTAACCTTCTCCATCCACTTTCACATCATCCCACAAAAGGAGGGTCCCCAGGGGACTTGCCCCACTGAACAGTGGGGCAATATGAAGTTATATTCACCCAATGGTGAACATTTTGTAGTCATTGCTGATGCCCTTCCTGCAGCTTTATCCCCCAACAGAGACCTTGCCATGTCACTGGTTGAGGTCTGAAGACTAAACAGCAAATACCATAGGAGCGCTGCACATTGTGGACCTACCACAGCCAAAACACATGAATGTTATCAGCTGTAAGTACCAAAACCTCCACCAGCAGTGTCTGGGTCTGGTCATACATCCGAGTGTGAAATTTGGATGTTCTTCTGTTCAACACACTGAGCAGGACTCACAACCCCATTGCACCCTAAAGGCACTTCCCAAAACACATGACCATAGAGAGTTCATGAGTGTGTAAGAGCAGGGATTAATCTGCTGGGCACTTGGAGACTTGGTTGGGCTACAGAGTGATGAGGAGGGCTGGGGAGCACCTATTGGAAGCTACATTGAACCTATGGTGCCTTTGGATGTTACTGGTAAAGGGAAGGCTAATTTAGGAATAAGCTGCCTTTCAGTGACTTTGGGATCTTTATAGGCTGTGTCCTTTTTCAATGGGACATCAGCCACCACAGGAGTGATGTTCTGAAGGTTTCAGCTCCAGCCAAGGGAAAGGCAGTGGCCTCATGGCCTCCATGCAGTGGAGATCATACTCAGCTGATGAAGGAGAAATCCTGGTTACCTGTTCCTCGCTGGCTAAATTCCACAGTGACATTTGCACATTTACATTGTCCATCTGAGAGCAGGATGAGATCACTGGGAAGTTTGATTCTTCCCCAAAAAACCCAACCAACAAAACAAGGAGCACTATGAGATCGGAAAGACAAATGCCCTTAAGCTGGGTGGGAGTCGCAGGCTGTGCAGATTCCTTGCAATGGCCTCCAAGACATGAGACAGAGAAAGGAGCCCCATGGCATCTCCATTGGAGGTCTTCACCAAGGGCCTTTCTCTGCCTTTGTGTCCCCCCGGCTCCCAGTGGTTTCCATATCAAGGAGGCTTCTACTTAAGGCCATGTCCCAAGCCCCTGGGATACTGAGGCGGTGTTCCCATTCAGTACCAGCAACCCAAAACCTGGGCAGGCTTCAGATGCCTTCTTGGGCTATGGGATCAAAGCTGCACCATAGGGGCAGACTCGAAAAATGGACCTTTTTCCATGTTTCTTTTTCTATTTTTTTCCCTTAGAACTGGGAATCATCCAAGAAAACATTCTGAAAAAAATAACCGTTAGCTTATGTTTACTGTAAAATCAGGATCTGATAAACAGAGCGTATGGGCAAGCATTCCAAACATGTTATTAAGGGGATTCCAGAAGTGCCAACGGATCCCTGACAGTCCAGCTTTGTTTGCCAAAAAAGGGCCATTTCTTCAAGAACAGCTCTTGCTTTTCTATCTCCTGGCCAGCTCTGGTTCCCAGTCAAATTTTACGTTGGTGGTTCCTCAGATTAACTGTGAAATCCAAGTTCTGAGCACAGAAGGAGGTAAGGGAGGTAAGGAAGTGAGATAAGGAATGATGCAGGGATGGAAGGTTGGGTTTTTCTCCTTCCATGTTTGGAGGAATACATGATTAAAAGCTTCCCCAGGACATTTCTCCTTAAATCTCATAATTACCTCCCTCCCATGGGAACATGAGCTAAAATTGGGTTTATGGATGATTCCCAATGAAACAAGGATGCTGAGCCTGGCAGTTCATCAGCACAGAGGGGCTGAGGGAAGTGAATGGCTCATCTTCACCAGCATTGCTCTCCCAAGTCCATCCCTTAGAAGGAAATGGAAGTCACGTCCAAGCAGGACTGAGCTGGAAAGACACCCCCAAGCCACATCAGAGGGGAAAAAGTGAATTCTCCTTCCTTGTAGTGCAGTTGAGAGGCTCCAGACAGGCAGAAAACCAAAGCAAGAATTTAAGCAACCCACTCGCCATTGCCCTGTCCAGATGTTTGATCTTTCCAGATGTTACATCCCATCTGCAGTGATGGGGATGTACTGGGACCGCCTCACTCTTCATCCTCACCAGGCTCTCAAGAAGACATCAGGTCCATCCACCTGCCAAGGAGAACAGTCTCCACCCAAATCACTCCCAAGTGACATCCATTTGTCCATCCATCACAGCAGCCACCACATCTGAGAGCCAGCACTCAGCCCTTGCTGAGCTCTGCTCCTCAGAGCCCCATGGTTACAGCAGGAACCCAAGTGAGGGGACTTTGTGCAGACACAAAGGGGAAGGAAACCCTTCCAGAACAAACACTGAGCTCATTTCCCACTTCCCAGCATTACTGGGGTAATGAAAGCTGAAAAGGGTTTATTTGTGAGCCTGGATCAAGCCAAAGAACCCTTCCTGGTAAGCAGCTTATCTAGGAGACATGACATGTTCCATCAGTGCTATCAGTCTTCCCTCTGGCTGGGGACACTAGGACTTCGCAGAGCAGTGCAGCTCCCCACCATCTCTGTGTTGCACAGCCTCCCCATCCCATCCCATCCCATCCCATCTCATCCCATCCCATCCCATCCCACCCCATCCCATCCCATCCCATCCCATCCCATCTCATCCCATCCCATCTCACCCTGATGGTCCTTTGGCCTTCCCCCAACAACCCTGCCTTGGAGACAGCAATATCTTTATGCCTGATGCAAACAGCCTGGGCTGAAATCTCCTTTTACCCAGCTACAATGGGTGCACTCTTCATGGCCACCTCTTCCTACCATGCCTGAAGCTCCAGGGCACCCCAAGGTGCTATTGTAAACAGAATAATCTATAGAACAACTCCTGAATCTTCACACTTGCTTTACCCAAATGAGTTAGCAAATGCCTTTCAGTTAAGCAGGAGAAAAATTGCTTTCAGATAAGCAGGTGAATGGTTAACCAAGCCCGGATTAGGAAGGCCTAGCTCTGTTTCTGCCTGAGTAGGTTAATTGTTAACACTCTAGTAACAAAGGCCTTTGGGAGACATGCTTAGGCACTGTGCCATGCGAGAAGGAAATCAATCACTGCTCGCAGCCCCGAAGCAAGGCAGTGCCTTGGCACACGCACCAGCCCAGGCATGTGCTCCTGGCAGGACAGGCAGCAAAGGCATCTGAAGGTCAAAAATTCCACCTCCTCACCACCAACTGTGGTAACAGGAGTGCCCCTGACCTTCCAGAGTGGAGTTTGTTTGTGTCTGGTTTAACGGGTAAGCAATTACTGACACAATGAAAACAGGCTGCTGCTTTTGTGTCTTCCTTTTTCCTCTTCTTCTGTTGCTGTTTAGAGGGGTTTTGGGGGTAGGACCTACACCGATGCTGTCATGGGGGCTTTGTTGGCTTCCCAGTTTGTTGCCAGAGAGTTGGGGTAAGAAGTCATCACATGCTGGGGTGGTGGAGCTGGTTAGAAATGGAGAAAAGGGGTGTAAATAAGTTTGCTGTGACTGTTGTGGTAGGATGAGGGGTGATGGTTTTAAACTCATTAAGGCTGCCCAGGGAAGTGGTGGAATCGGCGTCCCTAGAAGTGTTCAAAACCCATGTAGATGAGGCCCTCAGTGATGAGTGAGGTGGACTTGGCAGTGCTGGGGTAATGGTTGGACTCAATGACCTTAAAGGTCTTTTCCGACCTGGTTGATTCTATGATTCCATTACAACATATGATTCTATGATTCTAAACTAAAAGAGGGAGATTCAGGCTGGAAGTGAGGAATAAAGTTTTTATAATGAGGATGGTAAAACCCTGGCAGAGGTTGCTCAGAGAGGTGGTGGATGCACCATCCCTGGAGACATTCAAGGCCATCCTGGATGTGGTTCTGGACAACCTGATCTAGTTGAAGGTGTCCCTGCTCATTGCAGGGGATTGGAATTGAGTGAGCTTTGAGGGTCCCTTCCAACCCAAACCATTCTATGGTACTATGAGAGGGGAGGGAAGGCCAGGAATGGGTTAGCAGTGAGAAGAGTGTAGGGAGCAAAACCACCTGGCTCTGGTGAAGCATTAACAAGCCCTGGGGAAAAACAACTGCTGAAGCCCAAGACCTGATGTCACACTCTGCCAATATATCCATGGCAGGCGTCTGAGTCTCAGCAAAACTACCAGCACCTCAAAGGTTTTTGCTTGGGTTGGTGTGGACATCCTACGTTCCCACATAGCACCTCCAGCAGTGATGGTGAGGGCTGGAATTGGATGCTCTTAAGGTCTTTTCCAACCCAAACCATTCTATGAGTCTATGGGAGCCCAACTCTTGCCTCCTGCCCAGGCTGGGGTGGATTGACGTAGGATAGGGGATAACTGCTGCAGTGCAGGAGGTCAGATGAACTTGCTTCACTTATAGGTGCTCCCACCTTGCCCTGCACAATGCCCCACTTGCCTTAATTGTACCACCATGCACCTCCAAGAAGGTTTCTGTCTTCCCACCAAGATGCAACTTGCAGTAACATCCCTCTTCTCCAGGTATGAGCAAACAGCCCTCAGCCTCTCCTCACGCATCACATCCAAAGAGACCGTTCAGCTACTGCTCTACGTCCTGTGTGTCAAGAGCCATCATGTGTTACCTGCTTACAGCAGTGCTGGACCCAAACCTGGCTGAGAACTCCTCCACCAGGCTCAGTTCAAGAGGCAGGGACACTATTGCTCCCCTCCCATCTGCCCCCAATGTGTCAATACCTCCTTCTGCACCCTTCTCAATCTGCCTTGCTCTGAAGTGGGGAACAGAATGAACTTTTCCTGTCACTCGCAGGCATTTTTTCCAGCCCTCAAGTACTTGTTGAGGTTTTTCTGCACCTCCTCCAACTCCTTTCCCCCCGCTCTGACATCCTGGCTTGGCAGCCACCAGGTTTTCCTCCACCACTGGAATATGACACACAAGCACTTGAACCTGTCTGTGACAACGTGTACATCTCACGTTTCACATCTCGCATCTCATTTTCAACCAAAAGGTTTTTACAGAGCTAAAGGCCAAAGGATGGCAAACGAACAACTCAGAGAACCATAGAAAGTCAGGGTTGGAAAGGACCTTAAGATCACCCAGTTCCAACCCCCTGTCATGGGCAGGGACACCTCTCACTAAGCCATGTCACCCAAGGCTATGTCCAACCCGGCCTTGAGCACTGCCAGTGATGAAGCATTCTCAACTTCCCAGGGCAACCCATTCCAGTGCCTCACCACCCTCACAATAAATAATTTCTTCCTCATATCCAATCTAAACTTTCCCTCTTTAAGTTTGAACCCATTACCCTTTGTCCTCTCACTACAGTCCCTAATGAAGAGTCCCTCCCCAGCATCCCTGTAGTCCCCTTCAGATACTGGAAGGCTGCTATGAGGTCTCCACGCAGCCTTCTCTTCTCCAGGCTGAACAGCCCCAACTTTCTCATCCTATCTTCATACAGGAGGTGCTCCAGTCCCCTAATCATCCTCGTGCCCTCCTCTGCACTTGTTCCAACAGTTCCATGTCCTTTTTATGTTGAGGACACCAGAACTGCACACAATATTCAAGTGAGGTCTCAGGAGAGCAGAGTGGATGGGCTGCTGATCATACTCCTTCTGATTCAGCCCAGGATACAGTTGGCTTTCTGGGCTGTGAGCGCAACTCCTGCTGCTTCCCTAGGACACAGACCTCTCTTTTCCTATTTATCGCTGCTGAAGAAATGGGTTATTCCTCAAAGCTGAAACTGTTCCTTCTTTAATGAACTTCCCATCAAAAGTAGATTTAAACTAGACAGTAGGCAGTGTTCAAGTCCAGGTTGGGCAGGGCTTGGAGCAACCTGCTCTAGTGGAGGATGTCCCTGCCCATGGCAGGGGTTGGATCCGAATGAGCTTTAAGATCCCTTCCCACCTAAACCACTCTGATTCTGTGAAGCTCTCAGTGCAAGGGCAGACTCTAAACTATTCACGTATTTTCTCTCCCCAAGACCCTACTGTCTGAGAGACCCCTGCAGTTTTTCCCTTGGAGCCAGGCAAATTCCCTGTGAAACTGCAGGAATCATGGCCCATAATCAGCTTTGAATTGAGTCCCTGCTGTAGGAGAGATCCCACCCGGATCTGCTGCTCATCGTCTCTCTCCATGGCCTGATCCAGTTCACAAATGTAGCAGAGATTCAACCCAAACCAAGTGGTTTGTTGCTGTGCTGGCAGCTTCCAGCCAGTTCACTGAGGACTAAGACAGGGCCAGGGGAGAGCACCAGAGTGTGAGCAGGAGCAAACACCACCAGAAAGGGGTTTTGGAGCCCTCAGCAAGGACCAGCTCCTGACTACATCCTTGGTCATTGCAGGGACCTTTTTAGCAATACTACCCCAAAGATTTGGCATATAGCTAGAAGTGTTTAGCATGAATTCAGAAAGCAAAGCAACACCAAAGCTATCCTAGTTGCCTTCTCCCGGCAGCAACCTCCATGTACCCTAAGGATATTTCTTATCACATTCTGTTGCAAGCATTCAACTGCAGGAATCCATTCTGAATCTGTGCTACAATCCTTCCTTGGGACTCCTGTCAAGGAACACCCAATTCGGAAAGATGGGGACCATACTATGACCATCCACTTCTCAGCAATGTCTCCTGTCTCAGCATCTGAGAGCACTGAAGGGTCCTCACAGGGACCAACAGCATCCTCTGGATAACTAGGCTGAGTTCAAAACCACCAACATCCCATTACGTAGCTATTATTTGAGGAGCATCCTTTGCCTTTCTCTTCTGGATGTGTGACAGCATCATGTGTGGGGTCAGGATCTGTGTGTGGGGGTCAGGATTCGGGGCAGGCAAGTCCCGTTTTGGGGGCTGCGATTCCTTGGGCTGCTGTGGGGAATACAAGCAAGAGGCTCAGAAACATTTCCTTTCCCTTTCTGCTGCTAATGAGATAATTACAGCCTTTTGTGTTCTGGGAAACTACTTTCTCATTACGGGGGAGCATCAGCCATTTACATAATGAGCCTGAAACAAAAGAGATGGGATGAAAAGACCCAGGCGGCTCTTACGGAGAGCTGGTTGTGCTGCCAAGGATGGTGGCTTTCTCTGTCCCCAGGGTCCCTGTGCCATACATGTTGGCTTCCTCCATCCCCAAGGTCCCTCTGCTGAGGTCTGGAGTGGGTGGCAGCACTTGGTTTGGGATGTCCCCAGCATGGGATGCTCCTCGCTCTCAGCTGAGGGTCCCCATGATCCCAGAACCAGCCTGATGCGCTCTCATAATACATCCAGAGTTATTCCCATTGCTGGAGGATTTGGGAAGTGTGGCTGTGTACCGAGATCCCGTGTGAAGGTGTCAGGGAGAGTAATGTTGTCTCTGCATGGATGTGGTGTGCATAGAGAGGCAGTGACACCTTGGGACAAGCCCCACCACCCGAGGATGTGTTGGTGCCAAACTGGTCCATCCCCTGTCCCCTTTCCTGCATCCCGATTTTCCCATGTCCCAACGTGTGGCTAAGGGACATACTGAGTACCAGCCTGTCCCATCCCATGTCCCTGCTCCTTGTCTCACATTCTGGCCAAGAATCATGCTGGGTGTCAAACTATACCATCCCAGTTTCCTGTCCGCCCAGCTGGCCAAGGGACACATTGGGTACCAGACTGTCCCATCCTACATCCCATGTCTCATTTCCATGTTCTCTGAGCTGGCCAAGGGACATTTTGTGTACCAGCCTGTACCATCCTACTTACTATGTGCCATTAACTGCCCTTCCAGCTCGCCAAGGGATATCCCAGGTACCAGATGTCTTATCCTGCATCCCACGTCCCATTTCCATGTCTTCCTAGCTGGCCAAGGGCCATATTGTGAACCAACCTGTCCCATCCTACTTTCTATGTCCCATTTTCCTGCCCTCACAGCATACCAAGGGACACACTGGATACCAAACTGTCCCATCCCATGTCCCAGTTCCCTGCCCCCAGAGCTGGCTAGGGAACACTGAGTACCAAACTATCCCATCCCACATCCCATGCCCTGTCCCTGAGCTGGCCCAGGGACAGTGTGTGCACTGAACTGTCCCAGCCAGCCTGCAGCCTGTCACCTCCCTTCTCAATAAGGGCCCCATTGTTCTCTCCCCACAAAGCCTGAATAGTTCAGCCTGCTCCACCTTCCCAGGCTAATCCTGCCTGTTCCTTATCAGTTTTCCTTCTTGGTTGCTAGCTGTCTAAGGGACACACTCCATTACCTCCCCTGCTCCATCTCTGTCCAGTAGCTGGAATCATGGCAAAGAATGGCTGAAATATCCATTGCAGAACACATGGCATTGGCTCTGTGTCCTCCTCCTTGTCCTCCTTCCCTCTGCTCCCTGGGGTGCTCTCGGAATGGACACCCCCATCTGTGTGCTACATAGTCCCTATCTGTATTATTCACTGTGCTTTGCTGCAGCACCCAGGAGGATTGATGATGCTGAGGGTGATGAAGAGCAGCAGAGGCTCAGGCTGGGTCCATGCTGTGGACCACACCACTGCCCCAGAGCATCCTTCTGTGAGCACAAAGCTTAGAGAGCCCAGCAGCTACCTGTGCATTGCTATTGCACATCCAGACAAGCTGATTCACCTCTTCCCAGTTCAATCCCACCACAGTTCCTCGTCTCAGGGTGCTCCTAATTTTAACCCCCAGGATTTTCTGTATCCAGAAGAGATAAAAGACCAAGGACCTAGCAAACTGCATTGGTTTGAGCTGCTCCAGGAGGGAGAGAAATCAAAATTACCCTAGAGGCTGCAGCAAGGTGGGCAAAGCCCCAGAGAAAGCCCAGTGGGTGATGTAAGGAAGAAGTTCTTTAGTGTAAGGGTGGTGAGGCACTGGAATGTGTTGCCCAGGGAAGTTGTGAATGCTCCATCGCTGGTGGTGTT
>JASSUY010002275.1:0-14485 GCA_032466535.1 Forpus xanthops
AAAATCATACATTCATGCTAAGGGGTGTTTCCTTTTTTTACCATATCCTTTCTCTCCCCCCCCCCCCCCACCTTCCCTTTTCCCTAAAGCCTCAGTTAAATAAGGAAAAAAAATTGCACTACTTTATGCGATGTGTACACCTTAATACAAAACTTCTTCAACGACGCTTCTAATGGTGGTGGGGTTTCTGTTTGTTGAGTGTTCTTTTTTACTTATGGGTCTTTCCTCAAAAAAAAGTACAATCATATGATGTTTAGTAGTAGTTCCAAGATGAAAATAAGTCAAACTAATCAGGAAATTTACTGAAGTGTTTTTACTTCAAACCTGTGCTTTGAATTGTTTGCCTCAAATCTGAAGCTGGGAGTTTATTCATTTCGTTATTTGGAATTTCTGAATGAGCAGGAAACAAAGATGTAATTTCAGAAAGAGTTTTTCTAATGCATAAATAAATTCTTTAAACACAAATTAAAAAATCGCTCAAAACCAACTGCAATTGATAAAATATTGTCAGAGAAATAACTGTTAAGCAAAATTATGAAAAAAATTAATTTGGGAAAATATTTTGAATCTGTTTGGCTGGGGGAGAGGGGTTATATATGCAATATCTGTAACAAGACTATTTTCCACAACTGAAAATTAAAGTCACCAAAAAGGGGTTTTTTTTTTAAAGTAGAATAGAAGTATATCTTCCAGCCTCTATATATACCTTAATTTTATTATTTCCTGAATATTTGCTACAGTGAAGAAATAAAAAATATGTTTACCATACCATTTACAGTCTATTTAGAATTCCTAATGCTGCATTACAAAATTCGCTCATAATAATTACAGATACCTAGCAGACCTTTGAGACCTTCAGATTTTTGTAATTCATTTATTGTCCTGAAGGTATCATTATTTGAAAGCATTTGTAAAACATACTTTTAAATATTTCTAGTCAGTGATGAACTCAGAGCTGGGAAGCTACAAGATGCACTATCTGCATTTACAAATGTGTTCATTTGGAGTGTATTTTAATGAATGTATTTTGACTGAAGTTAACCCTTCAGTATGCATGTATTAGGCTGAGTCGGGTAATACACTTTTCAGTTATCTAGGTTTTCAACACTGCTACCCCACTTTGAAAGTCATAATTTCATAAAAACTAAACTGAAAGAAGGAATAAATTAATTCAGACCTGTCATTAAGAATTATAAAATTAACTCATTGCCTTATTCATATACAAATAATACGTATCACAGTCAGCCTTGTAACATGCAGGCAAACTGTGCTGTGGCCACGCAAACAGACCCAGGCTCACCAAGCGCCAATCCATATTCAGTCCCCAGAGCTGCTTAAATATAATTTGCATCACAGAGGTCACACATTTGGTCTCTGGGAAAAAAAAAAAAAAAGAAGGAGGGGGAAAAAAGGAGGTAATGTTGATTTAGCCTCCCTTCAATACTCTCCAGCAGCTGCCTCAGGGAATAGCTCTCAGAGGAACATCCCAGTATGCCATGCTTTTTCTCACTATCACATTACTTTCTTGTTAAAGCATAAGTGGTTGGTACAGGCAAATTGATTTCAACAAAGGGAAACCATAGTGAACATGAACTCCAGTATCCAATCCCCCTAAACATGAACAGAGATTTATTTATAATTCAAACATGCAGAATTAACTTTTTAATAGCAATTTTCATTATTTTTGGTGTTTCCACTGTGAATTCCTGTGATGCTTGGATGACTGGCGTACATCCTAACACCATCAATGGGATTCCCTATATTAATGGGAATTGGTTCAGACACTGCCAGTACAAAGGTGTGAAGAAAAAGAAAGAGCCTGCATTTCCATTTATTATTTGCAGTCAGTCTCTTATGAAAGTCTTTTCCCTTGAGATTTGCAGAGACAGGCATATTTGATACACAGGTTTTGGACTTTTGCAAGGTTATCAAAAACAAACTAAATTTTCAAACTTATTAAAGTTTTCAAAAAAAAAAAAGTAAGCTGGCAAAACTTAACACCAACAGGTGAAAACAGTGACCAGAAAACAGACAGTTTAACAGTAGTGCATGTGCCCAAAATGCAGCAAAATCAAGTCTTTTGATATAAGACAGATGATGCATGGGTGTTTGCCAGGAGGTTTAAGCTGGCAAAGTCACAAAGGACCCTACCCCTGACTCTCTCCAGTGCTCCAGGGATGTGAAAGTTATCTGTATAATCAGCAAGATCACATAAGTGAGTAATTTGTTGGAGTTTATGGGTGGGAATGATAAGAGTGAGGTTCAGAACAGCAACAATATCAGACTAAGATGTGTGCTTTTAAATAAAAAAATAAAATGAAAAAAATTTGATTTCTTTCTTGAACTAACCCATTCAGGAACCTGAAATTAGTGGGAAGCTTGTATTGGTAGACACATTATTAATATTTAAGGTCTTTAATCACAGAATGAAGCTTGAATAAAAAGTAAAAAGAGCAGCAAGGTGCTGAAATTTCAAGTGTATCCTATGTCTAAACAAGGTATGATTAAAATGGAATACAGAAGGAAACTGGGGTTTGATAAGAAATGGCAAGTTCCTTGATCAATTGTCTTGTTTTGGATATAAACAATATCTTCCTGACCTAAATCCAACTCTTTCTAAAGCAACTCACACGAGAGACCAGATTTTCAAAAATGTTGCACCCCAGCAGACTTCTCTCAAGTCAGTTATTTAGGAACCTGAGGTATACAATCCACTATCCTGCTTTTGAAAATTCTGATCCAGACTATTTAAACAATGGCCATGATAGCCATGTACATACAGGCCCTCCTGCTTTTCCTCAGAACTGAAACTTCAACTGTGCTTTTTTTTTTTTCTCTTAAAAGTAATTAGCTCTGGCAGCTATGCAGATCCTTTACAAAATCAAATAAAACCAAGAAACTGTGCTGCATTCTTAGCATTAATGAGTGGTAAGAAAATCAGTAAAAATATGTTAGTCTTTAAGGACTTGTTATACACTAAAACAAATGTAGTGATATGAATATTTCCTTGGTTATATATATGTATATGCATATATAAACATACATGAAAATACACATCAGAAAAGCAGAGTGTAATTTCCTTTTCTATTATTTATGAAACAAGATAAATATTAATTAATTGCATTCTACAAAATGTGTTTGCTTAATAAAATATTTGCAGCTGAGAGAAAAGATGTTTGTGTAGCATATTTTTCATCCAAAGTGTGAATATAAAAAAAAAAAGTTTACATGTCATCCTGTTCCATCTTTGCATGTACTTGCTCTTTATCTCTAAAGCAGCATACGTTCCATATGAGAGAGGGGGTTGCCATGGTATCTGCACTTTAAAAAATTGAATAGTAGATCTAAAAGAAGCATAAAATCGATTTAACAAGTTGTCATGTAAGTTACCCTAGCCCATAAGGATGAAGTCTACGCTCCTTTTCCTATGCAAAAATGTTTATTTTAAAAAAAAATATTAAAATTGTAAATTTTTAGTCACAGAGAAAATACACTCATTGTCATTAGGTTTGTCCCATCAACTTATGAATCACTTAGGTTGTAGAAAAAATTACATATTTTCAAGCATTTTTTCCTTTTAAAAAAATACAGTGAAAAGAAATAGTAAAGAAATAACTCTAAGCAGAGACCCTACTACTGAAGATAAAATTGCTGACATATAATCAGATACAAAAATAAACCTTACTTAAAAATTCATTGCTTTATGAACTTCTCATTCTAAAGAAAAGAAGTTTCAGTAACCACCTGGAAAATAGGTTTGGGTTTTGGAAGGTTTTTTGGGGTTTGTTTTTTTGGTTTTTTTTTTGCTATGAAGAGAAGGCTTCACAACTATAATTTGGGACTTCTTATAGTTGCAAGCACAAAATAGTCATTCACATTTATGGTGCCCAGTCTGCAGGGGAGAGCAGATAATTCTTGCAAATACAGTGATGTAGTTTCACAGGCAAATTAGAGAGACTGGTTTGTTTGTTTAAAAAAGCAGAGAGACAAATATGCATGGAAGAGCAGGGTGGTGGAAGATAGCAGTTTGTTCCAAAACTATATACTCTCAAGTTCCATGCAGGATAGGTTATAACCAACTCATTGAGTAAACCCCAGACAGAATCATTACCTCTGCCGAAACACCCTCCTTGGCAGAGTATAGCCTTTGGGAAAAGGTCAATGTTACCTAGCAACTACTAAGAGCCAGTGCCTTTTTATAAATTAACCCCTTCATATGTGGTTTTGGTAGTATCTCAAATCACAAAAGGGCCTTATATTTTCTGCACAAAACACTAGGAATTTTATTTTCAGTTTCAATGTGTTCAGTTGTTGAAAGTTGCCCAATGTAATCACAGCTGAACCTGGAAATTCTTTTAAGAACTGAATTTGTCCAGTGGAATATATAATTATAACTATGTTCGAACAGAACTATGCTTATCTCTTGTAAACCCATAAAAAAACACTGGCTGCCCCACAGACAGTTTCCAGAATTACGTATGTCAGGTTTCCACCTCTGTGGCTTGGCTGCAGTTAGGTCCCAGAATGGAAGAGTCGTGAAACAAAGCTGGATGTGCAAAGCAAAACCTGCAGGGAAGAAGCAAACACTGCTTCCTGTGCAAGGTGGATGTGCAGTCATACTGACTTGCTCTCTGCTGTTTTGGAGGTAAAGTCCATATTGAAATGGGAGGTGAGCATAACTGCATGTATCTAAGAGAAGTCCAGCTCAAATGTTCTGAATAGCTGACATTCAGGGGCTTATAGCGCTCAGGACAAATGCCAGAGCTGTCATGTAGAGGAAAAGTGAGTCAGTTTTAGGCAATACAGGCAGAGATTGTGCTAAGAGCAACTAAGAAAGGGACAAGCTCTCTACCTGATATTTTATCACAGACTGGGACTCAGTCAAAGCCCATTGTCTGTCTAGGTTTGGTTTTACTCAATGAAGTATCTGTACGTTAAAAAAATAGTTCCCAAATTTATACTCAGTTCACCTGCCAACTGCCATGGTTGACCTGAGAAACTGGAATTTTCCATACACCTTGAAGAAGCACAAGAAGGTGAAGATGAAGAAGCACTTCCGTGTACTAGAGGAAGCATCAGAAAACTCGAAGAGATACAATGTTTGTACCACAGAACAACCACTACTGCAAGCTGTATCAAAAAACCAGAAATGCGCTGCTTTTTAGACGCAGACGCTATCTGCATACCTCCTCTGTTATTTTCAGAGATTAAGATGAGACAAAAAACGTTTTACTGAAGTTGGGTAAGAAGTTGAAAAAGCATTTTTGTTTCTTACAGCTTGCTAAGTAACAGATTTTCTTAGTCACAGTCCTGTAAGATGTTCATAGCTTTAATACCTCATGTGAAAAATGAGGAAAGTGTAATTAACATCTACCTTCTAGAATATTACCATACTTATGCAGCATCTAAAGTATTCTATTTTATTTAAATTCAGTTTCTTAACTGAAAAGATCCCACCCTGTCTCTGCCTGCACTCCATAACCTAATTTATGATAAGAAATACAACCTTGTCCAGCTATTCCCTGGCCAGAAGTACAACTCACTTGACTTTTAATCCTAGTTCTACCTCAGTGAGAAAAAATATCAAGTTGGCTAAATAAAAAAATTAAGATCTTTTCATGACGTGAGTTCAGGACAACAGGTTCACCTCTACATCTCAAAGCAGTTTGCAGAAGTTTCTATGTAAGAGTAAAAAAAAAACGCAGAGAGAAAAGCCAACTGTATCGATTTTGTACACTTCATTTTACACTCAAATGTAATGTTCTTTCCCATGAAAAGGCAGCTAAACAGCAGTATCCATACCCATTCTGCAAGACCAAAAATAGCTGACTTGACAGCAAATTGTGCATTTTGCATCCATTCAGCAAACACATTGCTGCAGACCAGTTGCTGTGCATTCTGTTACTTGCTCACCAAATGGGTCAAGCAGATGAGGGCATATGCAGACAACGAGGACGTATGCAGACAAGGAGGGTCTCTGAAGTGCAGGAAATTAAAAAGTGCAGGACACTGCTCTTTAGAAAGCCACATTCCACCAGAGCAACTGTTTCGGGAACAAACTGATAAAATTGCATTTCTTTTTTTTTTTTTTTTCATTTTTCTTCAAGAAAATCAAGAAATAATACCCAAACCTTGGCTTCAAGAGCACATCTAAATCCAACCACCACTCCAAAAAGTGGCAAACTCACGATAAAGCTTGTAAAAGAAGGTAACCCTGGCTGACACGGCATGAAGGGAATGCAATATTCTAGAAGAGGAAGTGCCTTTGACTTAAAGCAATATGAAATAACATGTCATATTTTATTTTTCATATTATTCTTAATCTAAACCTTTATTTGCATTTTTTATTACTTTGGACTCAGCTGTTTGCAATAACACTCTCAATCCTTCTGGCAACTCAGAACGATTCATTTTTTATCCAGCAAGGCATTATTTCAAGTTACTCCATCTAATACACATTACACATGATAGGTCTGTCAGCAAAGGACTGTCCATTTGGCTAGTGCATTACATCTCTCTTCTAGTCACTTAGTCTTCACTGCTTCTTAATAATCTAATTAATTTTAGATCATCTGTATTCCTCATCACCATCCTGCTTCTTTTGCAGGTAGAAAAAATATGGACTACCAATGGAACTGCCATAACAAATGTGAGGATTTTCTTCTTAAGAGGCTTGATAAATTGTCTAAATATATATGTGATGTGAGTTACAGGACTCATTAAAAAATAATCCTTTTTTAAGACTGAGAACTATAATTAGATCAGGATTCCTGTCTGTCAAGTTTCCTTTTTTAAATCACTAGATTAGGAGTTTGATACATAATACATAATAGACCCCAGGCCTTCTCCAGAGCCTCTTTGTGTTGTATCTACAAAGGAGGTAAGGATAAAGTTTATTTCAACTAACCTTTGAGGCCTACAGTGTTGTCATCAACATCTGAACTCATCATTTTTTATTTGTTACAGCCAATGGACAAAAGTCACTTTTGGGATACAGATCACCTTATCCAAAGATAGATACCTCAACTGGGTACAAGGAAGGCAGTCCTGGGGTGCTCAATGGCTGTAAAGGGGCCCTAGATGACTCACCCAAGTATGGAAGATCAACTCTGAAATTAGGTGAAACCATCCACATTCCAAGGGCTCAGAAAATGTGCCTATCTGTAGGTCATTCTCTGAACTTTATCCATAACTACATTTGTCTTGAGACAAAACCTCCATATCTACCTTGTAAGCCTAACAGGGATCAAATACAAGGTTATCGTTTATATATTTCATATACTAATATGGTGCTGGTTTGGTAAGCCTGTGGACATACCAAATCAAGCCTACATGTAAGTCACAAACTGAAATACAGCACAGATCCTAACCCTACTGCTTTTTCAAAAGGAATTATAAAGATCTTTCCAGAAGATAAAATTTAGGTAACCTTTTTAAAATGTCTGCCTAAGAGAAAAAGAACTTACATACACATACACACACATACATGTATATACATATATATATATACATATATATATCACATATATATGCAAACATATGTGATGTATGCCAGGAAATTAATATTATGGACAAAGAATCAAAAGTTAGAAACAACAGAATCAAGCTTACAAGTTGAAGTGATTTGGGAAGTGCTTAAGTACAATTTGGATACATGCCTTCCAGTCTTTAGCTGAAATCCTAGCACAAAAGAATTTTATGACATTTGCATTAAGTTTTTAGGGTAATTCATTCTTAAATATCTTAGTTACTATAAATATGTCATATGCTTTGGCTTTTTTGTTCTGCCTACCTACTTCCCTGCACTTTGGGTTTGCACTGCTGTTTTCCAGCTCTCCCATCTCGATGTTGTGACCTCTCTCTTATTCTGTGTCCTTCCCCTTCACAGGTCCGACAAACAGAAATAACAAGAAAATTTTGAGAACAGAAAAGAACTATTAAATATACACATCACAAGCAATTCTGTTAAACTATTTCTTGTGAAAATGCTGATTATACATAGTAAGCTCTTTGTGTAGAGTTATAACATCTCATGAATGTCTCCTACACTAGAAAGGAACAAAAGATTACTGAGCTGCTAAAATACCATTGTGAACATTGTGAACCTGCTGGTTTGTTCTGGGAGCTTACATCCTAATTACATCATTTTTCTTTTTCCTTTATTTAAGAGTCTTTTTTATTGCAGTGTGGACTGGACATAAACATTCCTTTGGATCCTATGGGTAAATAATGAAAACATAAAAACTATGGATTTTTCCCCTATCAAGCGGGTTAATAGTTTAATTGTATAAGGTTATTCTTACATTAAAAGCTGCATACCTGGCAAGCTTTATCGGGTAACAGGGACTTTTAAATGTGCCAATGTTTCTACAGAAGTAACGTGGGTCAATTGCAAAAGGGATAACCATAATGATTAAATCATTAAAATTTTGTCTATGCTTCACAGAGCATAGAGAAAATTAACTTCCCACCAACCTCATTTTTCTGCTGAACATGAAATAATGATTTTCTGCCAGTATAATTACAAAGCTAACATCTGATAGAGTCAGCATCCAGGGGGGATTATCACATGCATGAGTATTAGACCTCATTACCAGCTTGACTGCAAAATTATTACATCTTGTAATTGGATGGTGAGATTTATATACAGATTGGCTGGGTTCTCTGTAAGATTGTAATTACAAGCTTCGTTGGTTCGCTACTTATCACACGGTGCAGGAGGAGGCAAAAACAAGCAGAGGAAAGACCATTTCATTAAGCCATAACCCTATCAAGGGAGGAGCACTGTAACATCCCTGTATTTATTAGGCCAAACAGAGCTGTTTGCAGAAGGGGAGGCCATTTATTACTGCCTGACAAATGGGATTTCATTTATTTAACCTCGGTGATCTATTTCAGTAAAATGTACAAACGAGCCATCCATTTTATGATTCCGGAGTCAACGCCTCAATTATCTAAAGGCTAACTGACTGTTAAAGCACCCATCTGCTAGGATGAATTCATTGATTTAATTTGCTTCATGTTACTGAATGATTCTTAGCCGACAGGGAGGGGAAAGAAGGGGAAGGAAAGGAAAGGGGCGGCTGGTGGTTTAGGAGAATGCATCAGAGTGATTCAGCACACTGGTGTCTGTCTGCATGTGAGTGCACGGGTGTGCGCCTGGGTTTTTTTTAATCCTTCAGCACAATAGAAGAAGGCGATCAATAGCAGCTTAAATTTTATGAGACAAGGAGTTAAGTTGTTCAGCTCAAGCCAAAACACCTTTGTTCTACCATAACAAGTAATCTCTGTGGTGGAATTAATATTGACAAGCTGGCTTCTTTGTAGCTAATTTTGTGGGTGCCAGAGCCAATCAGGAGCCTTGCAGTAATAGAGTTGTTATTAGAGTTCATTATAAAAGCTGTGGATCAATGGCTACACTGGGAGGGAGAGGACATACTGCAGTAGAATGCATATGTGTGCTCAAGGAAATGAAATCCTTTTAATGTCCTTGTAATAATTTATTCTATAGTTCTCTTTGACTTAAAAAAAAAAAAATCTCTCAGAAACAAAATTAAAAATGTTCCTTTGCGAGGCTTTTAATTATTTCATAACACTGAAACTGATAGGAGGAAAAGCAGGCTTTAAGGGGTGGGGAAAATCAGAGGGACCTTAGTATCCAGCTCTGAGTTTTATCAGAAGTAGATTTTGTTTGGAAAATGCCATCACTCCCATTTTATCCGAATCACACAGGCTAGTTTGTTGAAAGCTTAAGCCACTGTGAACATAACATTGATGTCTTTTAAGCCATACCTTTTCTCCTGCCTCCCTAAACCATCTGTCTCATTAAATCTGATTTCTAGTTTTTTTTCTTCGATGGGGTGTCATTTTGTAGAAAACCTCTCTACATTCAAGGAGGAGAAGTCACAAATAGCATGCTAAAGCTTTTCTCACGTGTTTCTAGGGAGGAATGACCTGTATGCTGTAAGTGAGTTAGCACTTTCAGCAAGCTGACAAGGAGTTCACAGAACACAGCTCTTTGTAAAAGGTTGCCTCTTTCAGCTGTAAAAGGGCCCTCCTTGATGTAAGTGTTCCCAGAGTAATAATCCATTTCTCTTGTGGCAGGCTACAGCTCGTGCTATAATCTTTCCCACAAGCTCCGAATCAGTACAAGAAAGCTGTTTACTGGACAATTTTCCCTGCATCTCAATGTCAAATGATACTGCATTAAAATGTGAGAACATCACACTCTAAGAAAGGCAGGAGGATCAAAGGGAACACTCACAGTGAGTGAGTTGAGACAAATTAGCATCTTTTGGTCATGGTTTCCTAGATATAATAATATGGCATTCCAGGGCCATAAGTTGTTTGCTTTGCTTCCTCCTCTTTATTTCAGTATAAAGAAATAGCCATTTATTTTTTCCATCTCCTATGTCTGTCTCTGCCAGAAAAATTGAATCACTTTCAATTGATGCAATTAAACAGGGTAAGTCCCTTGTGTAGACACTGTTGTTTCAATTCCACTGGATATCATTAAGTCAATAAATGAGACTCTTTCACAAAAATAAGACCATCAAATATAAGCTGTGTTCTGTTTGGTTTTGGGTTTTTTGTTTTCTTTTATTTTTTTCTTTTTCAATTATCACATTTTTTTCCAAGGATTGACAAAACCAATCAGTTCTATTTTCTTTTTTTTTTTTCTTCCCCTCCAGACATCTGTCTTAAAACTTAGATTCCTGCTATTTAGCACAGTAATAAAAAACATTCTAGCAGAGAAAACCTGGGAATCAAAGAAACCTTGCCATCACTTCTTCCATCTACCTTTTCTTCCATTCTCCCCTTCCAGCTGGAAAAAAAAGTAGGTGCATAATATCTGGAACCAGTGCCAAGAGACACTGAAAGTGAGCAAAAAGGTCAAAATGTAGACAATATAGCAAAAAAAAAAAAAAAAAAAAAAAAATTATAAAAATATGTTAATCAGAAAGTTTTGGATTTTATAATGTATTTTTTTTTCTATAATTAGCTGAAGTTTTCAAATTTGAACTGAGTAGTTTGATTGGAATTTTGCTTTGAAAAAGACTAACAGAGGAAGTGTGACATATCCCCATTTCCCCAGTTCAAATGAATAATTTTTGCAGATACCTTTTGTCAGCATTCTTTTTTCTTCATGACAGCTTATTTCTAATAGAAGAAGAAAGTCAACAGAAACTTATCTGTGATTTTAATGTATCATGTGCTCTCTGACATTCATGTCCCTCCCAGGATCCTTCTGAAGGGTGAGCCTCAGCCTTAATGATTTCATTGTTCTTTGGCGTTCATTATTCATCCAGTATGGAAATCCTGTAAGTAAAGGGAAAAAGAGGTTTTTTTTTCAACGAAAAATGTTGTGCCTCAGAGGTCAAAAAGAGTTTCCATACTATTACAATTATTGCCAAATGAGCAAGATCCTGTAAAAGCAATGGGAACAAACAGCAAAATACTTTTCAGCCACAGAAAGAAAAAATAAAGATAACTATGAAGTTGATTAACAGATTAAGGGCAAATTGGATATGGCTCCAAAATCAAATTATCACTGTCCGTACTGAAAATGGAGATAAAATACCATCCATAAAGATAGGGATAGGACAGCTACTGGGAATGCAAAACAGAAATTCCTCTACAAAATTATTACTTCTTTGTTATACATTATTTCTGATAGACCATCCTTGAATCTTTTTAGCATGGTACTTGTAAGCGCTTTTTTGATTGGGCCAGCCAGGCTCAGAGCTGACCTATTGGAAGCCCAGTACAGCAATTGTAAAACTAGTATTATGATTTCTCCCATTCATCTACCCTCATCAATTAACTTGTTTAGCTCCTAGTCAGACCTTCTTTTTAGTGTTTGCCTGAAGTTCCTTAGAGCACTAAATTTCTTCTTGCAACATCTTTTGGGCCATTTAATGACAGTGTAAACCAAACAGACATAATAACAAATTATATTTAGTTTCACATTACCCTCCTACTAGATTTCACTTCTTTGAATCACTTTAGCTGCTTGTAACTTCTATTCATCTACTTTAGACCATTTAAAGTTTGAAAATCATTCTGATCTTTTTTTTCTGCTTGATGAAGCATCCAAGATCTTTTTTGCCATGCATCCCTGGTCACTGAATTTGAAAGTTACTTCTATACCTCACTGCAGTCCATTATAATTTCTAGTAACATATACACATGTCAAATCCCTCTAGCACCCAGATCAGTCTCTAATTCTTCCTGATTTCAAGAGTTTCATGCTGCAGACCTGATGATCCGTCATAGCACTTTACTTTACAGGCGTCATTCCAATTATTTTAGTGCTCCCCTACCAATTTATACTATACCAGAAGCAAAGAACAATCAGTCCACCATGTTAGACAACTTATTCCTAGAAGAGGTGCTTTCTTTTTTGCTAGGCTTTCTTGTCATAAGGAGAGAGGTAGTAGCATTTAAGCTGCTGCTGTGACTGACTGACTATCCCATAGTACTACTACTGTAGCAGCAACTTTAGAACAATATACAATTGCAATTAGAATTTCTTTCTTTGAAGTTTCTGTCTGCTTTCTGAAAATATTTTAAGCAGTCTTAGTTGGAAGAGGGAAGGTTTTCATTAGAGCACATTTTTCAGCCTTAGTGCTCCCAATTAACACACTCAATAAACCACTGAATATAACTGCACGTTACATATGCAGCTACAGTAAAAGGCATCAACTTTTCAAATTTTAAAGCTACTTGTCCTTTTGCCTTATACCTCAAAACAGGCCTGAGGCAGGAATGTATCACAGTATAAATGCATGCCTCAGAGCATACTATTCTTTAGTAAAATGTGTGTTGTAATGAGATAACACTGCACCTCTAGTAGTTCACTATATCCTGAAGGTCTACACTTATCTCATTATGAAGTCTGTTCAGTCATGCATTATTGACTAATTCAGTTATTTTTTTATTTACAAATTTTCACTATGACTCGACTGTCCGTAAACAAACCAATAGATGTTCAGCGCCAGTAGGCTGGCCTTGAAAGGCTGACTACAAATTTCAGTACAAGTGCCAATATTCCCCCTAACTTTCACGAGAATAACAACATATTTTTGTAAGAACTATTTCTTTCTTTTATGAACTCATACTCATGTCTACATGCATTAAGATTTGGAGCATTTTATAAATTGAGTATATCTACAACTCAGAAAAGACATTAGGCAGGTATTGAGTACATTTGTTAACACTTACTATGACTCATAACAAGAAGAAAAATAAATACATACAACATTTGGGTATATGAGAGAGTGGCAGTTCAAGAGTCACCATTTTCCCACCTCTTAACTCCACACCTGTCTGGTAATGACTTTTGCAGTGGACAAGAAAAGCTCTCTAACTAGAACAAGAAAGGAATCAGATAAGGATTAGATTTGCTCTGATAACCAAGAGGCTTAAGATTCAAACTCCATTTTCACCAGAGGAACTAGAATTTCAGTTGGGCATTACCATGTCTTGTGATAATGACAATGACACAATCATCAGTCCCTCCAGCTATCTGAACACACCTGTGTGTGCTCTTTAGGCTTTGCTTCAATTACTCTAGGTGAGGAAAAGACTGAAGATGTCATCTGGCAGACTCGCAGAACTACCTGGTTGTTGAATAAGAAAAGTACTGCTTTGGATTTAGCTATTATTAAGAATGTGTTTTCTAAGTCTAGTAAAACATAAGGATTACTTTATTTCTTAAGGATGTTTTCTTTCACCTCATTACAAAGACACAATCAACACACTGATTTTAATGTAACAGTAATATCAATTAATAATTTACTAGCACTTTGGTAGAAAATTAGTATCTTTGGTCATGCATGTAAAAATAATATTTTAAATAAAGTCTTTAATGCTGGTAAAGAATGCCCAAGAGCTTTTATGAGTGAGTTCATATGACCAAGATTGATAAGATTAATGCGAGATTAGAATAATTTTGCATAATGTATAAAAAGCCCTTTTCTCATTTGCACAAAACTGAAATGAGCAAATGTCAGGACACACATAGACATAGAAAAGTATTTTTGAGTAAAAACTGGTAAACTCACATTTCTGCTGCTTTTGCCTTCATCTACAAACCTGTATATTTTTTGAAACAATAGTGGGTCATTACTTTAGGATGATGGAAACATGACAGAACTAACAAAAGACTTGCTCATCAGGAGTATCTTTCTTCATTTCCCTTGCTTTATTTTGTGCACTGCAATTGTTCATCAATACCTGTTCTCTGCTGACAGGAAATGCCAAAATTAAAATAGTGTCATCATGTTAACAAGCTTTGAGATCAAGAAAAAGATAAATCCAAACTACCACTGTTTCTCATTTTGACAAACAAGCATTCGTTTAGCACACTTTTTTTTAAAGTCAGTTGTTTCTAAACAGCAAGTTCCTTAAAGACATTTTCTGCCATTTCTTGTTTGCATACTAGCCCTAACAACTCTGATATCAAAGCATCAGTGCTTGTACA
>JASSUY010002277.1:0-33749 GCA_032466535.1 Forpus xanthops
ACTGTTCTTATCTCAACCTGTGGGAGTTGCATTCTTTTGATTCTCCTTCCCATTTCCCCGGGACTGGGGAAGAAAAGGGGGGGGGGGGTGCGTAGAACTGTTTGAGGGGCCTCAAACCACGACATGCCATTAATCAGAGTTATGCCACTCAGCTTGGTTACCCAAGGAGATCAGACAGGGAGAGCTCGCTGATGGGCAGTGCTGGGGCCCAGTGGTGGGTGCATCCCTGACCAGCAGAGCAAGCAGCAAGCAGCCCCAGGTCATGCTGCTCCCATCCGGCAAAGCTGCTCCCCACACTCTCAGTGCAAGAGGTACTGGGCTGTCTGCTCCGAGGAGAGACGTTCATCTACAAAAAAGGACAAACCTCCCTTTAACAGAGAATAAGACTGCGAATAAAACAAAAAGTGATGCGGCAAACAAGAAAAACAGAGAAAAAGGAAGTCCTCGGAAGGGGGAGAACTGGGGAGTATGCATTTTTTGGTGGACAGAAAGATCAGCCAAGACAGAAGATGAAGGGAAGAGCAGCTTCAGCTACGAAATCACCAGGCAGTGCCCATTTCTACTGCCCATTAAACCTGTGTGTGTCCGCCTGGAGAAGACATGGGGGTAAAGGGAAACCAGCAGTGCCCCATGCTGCTTGGCCATGTTATTTTCCATTGCTGAAGTATTCCACCACAGTTTATTGTTCTGTTATCGCCAATGCTCTTGGTCGTCCTTTCTCAGCATGTAGAGGCTACTGGTGGTTTGTTGTGCCTGCTTAGAACATGGGTGTCTCTGGGGAAGCTTTTGGTATCCTACCTGCCTCTAGAGCGATGCCTGTACCACCCTGCCTAACCCAGAGGCATTGTGCAGAGAGAAAGCACAGCAACCGTGCATACAGCAATACAGCGGAATTCTGAGAGAAAGTTGATTTTGGAAAGCCCAGTAAGAATGGGGATTAATAATGTATCCATATCCTGCTGTGTCAGCGAAGGGAGCAGTGCTGAGGAGCAGGGATGTCACCAAGGAGAGGGACGGCACCAGGAGGACCCAGCAGGATGCAAAGTGCCAGCCAGCCCACTGGAGATGGCAGGGCCGATGTAACCTGCCGGCCATGTAACCTTGTTGCATTGTTTGAAGTATGCAGTGTGCAGCTGTAATTCCTTTGCATCTGATAGGGAGATGTAGCCTAATTCTAATAGCATACAGCTTCTTCTGCCGTTTCTGGGAGTTTCATTACATAGCCTTATGAGGGCCAGTCTGAAAAGCTGAATCTGGAAAGAGTTGGGGACTGCTGTTCCCTGCCATGCTCATTTCATTTCTTCGGTCCATGCAATTCCTCTGAGCAGAGGAGGACTGATAATCGATAGGTGCTACAGGCAAGCTATTTAGTGGGACTCCCTGTGAACTTGGATAAATCATTTGACCTCCTCCTGCCTCCATCAATCCTGTTGCAAAAGTAGCTTAATGATGGCTCTAAATGAAGAACAGATGCTCCTTCTGAACACAGCTATCACGCACCACTGGGTGGGGAGAGAAGGGGATAAACAAACCAACACAGGCCCCAACTGTAGCCAATGCAAAATGCAACTGGTGGCTCCACTCCTGGAGTTGTTCCTCAGTCTCCATTAGCATCTGAAAGCAGAAGGTGCAGAGGACAATGTGGGGACTGTTGGGATAATGGCTGCTTTCTCAGCGCTCCTCTGCAGCCCTAGGGAGCCAGAAGCTCAGGGCATGGTGACAGGAACAAATGGAGGTCAGGCTCTGCCTCTATGAGAGGCGAGGATGGGTGGAACCTGATTGAACACCTTTCATCCATGTTTTAAGTTACTGCAAGAAAAATTGCCTTCCCATTGACATACTTAATGCTTTAATGATTGACAGCCCTGTCTTCCCATCCTTGCTTCAGAGGCCAGTCCCTTTGCTGCAGTGCAGACTCTTCTACCCTTCGATGTTTTGTACTAGTTTAGAGAAGAGCAGCATCAGCCTTACTTGGTTCAGATCAGAAACCTATCTACACTGAAATGGATTTGCCTGCTTTCACTGAGGTAAGCTCCTAAAATAGTGGGTTGCTGTCAGGCTTTATTTTATGCATTTCAAGTTTATTTTATATCAGTTATTGGGTAATGTTTGCCTGGGCTGAAATATAACTCCAGGTGGGAAATATAATCCATTTTCCTCCAACCCTTGCTGCCAAAGACCAAGCACCAGGCAAGATATTGGTTTTAAGCATGTCCCTGATGGGACAAAGGTGCTCGGTGTGCAGTGACAGAGCAGGGCTGGCATCACTAACAGATGGTCTGTGACCCCCTGGTGTCAGTGTTTGATCGAACAGGCCTGCCACAGACAGAGATGGGCTCTGCCAATGGCTGTCCTACATGGAAGCCACCTCTCCCACCCCTCCTCCTCCTCACTGGCTTTTCTACGTCCCCAGCCCTGCTCCAACTGTACTGAAACTTTGGGAAAACCAGAGCTGAATGATCAGTTTCTGGGCAATGTCACCACAAGAAACCATCACCAGCTCCTCACAGAAAACCACTCAGGTGCAAACCCACAGTGACCCTGTTAACCTCATTGCCCTGGTGGGGAATTCTGAGTCCTTGGAACTTTATGGGTTAACAGAAATAAACCCTCTTCTCTGCATTATTTTGTATTGGTCTCACTTCCTTGCTTAAGACACATCTAGAAAATGACTTTTCCCTCAGACCCAGCTGGCAAGAGGCAAGGACATCGGCCCCTACCACCCTGATAGGGGCGCAGTCTTGAAGACATGCAGTAGGAGCACTGAGCACATACACTCCATAAGTTAGTATTGTATGGAAAAATCAATGTTTTCTGCTCCTTACGGGCTGTTTTCCCCACCAGAAATTCAGCTCCCTTCTATCCACAGGTCCTCAAATGTGACATGTGGTGTGTGGGGGACCTGGACAGCACAGTAGCAGGAGCCTCACAGCGGAGCCCATGGGCTGCAGAGAAAAGCAAATACATTGGGCAGCCTCATTTTGTGAGCTCCATCACCTACAGACACGCTGCTTATGCAGCTGCGGTGTGCTTCCGTGTGTGCCTGTGCATTTCAATTTGTTCCTTGGTTTCTTCCAAATATATTTTGAAGCTAACAGCAACCACATAACCTGCTAAACAATCCCACCCTGCAGGGATGGAGGAGCAGCAGTCTTAGAGGTAGTTACATATTTCATTATGCATTTATACATAATGAAATTCTATATACCTTTATATAAATATACATTTAATGTATTTTATTGTGTACTTTTATAATCGCACATTTCCTGATGCCCACAGGCTTTATGAAACCCTGCAGGTGGCTGGGGGGAGAGGCAGCTGGTACTCCCGCCCCAGGGACTGCTGAAGCACAGGACCGACCCTCACAGGGGAAGAACTGCCAGAGCGTACATGCAGAATGAGCCCTCTGTGAGGAGCTGCCCGTTGGAAGGCAGCCTCCCAACCCTGCAACCAGCTCTGCCCACTGCTGCCCTTGCTCCTGTGGTCAAATCCCTGGTGCCCACCAAGCAGAGTGAGTATCTCTCCGTTAGATCCCACCATCATGCTGCTCCAGGTGAGCGCTGGGGAAAGTATCCTCTCTGTGCCCTCTGAGCAAGTTCCCCGGAGCGAACAGAGAACATCAGCAGTTCCATATCTGCAGTCCCGGCAGAAAGCAACCCTCTGCTCTCCTTCATTTGGTGCTGGGGAAGAGGATGGAGTGCGGAGGCTGACAGGGATGGTGGCAGAGGGACTGGGTGTCAGCTGGGCTGGAGCCATTTCACATTCACTTTCTCCCGCATCACAAGAAATCAGAAGTGGCACAGATTATTTTTGTCCCCCTTTTGTAGGTCACCTTTAATAGAAATGTTAGTAATGCTTGCTATCTGTATATCTGAAATCTTATATGGTAGCTCTGTAACTCACTGCCTTTATCAGCCTTCTTTCCTGTATAATTTAACGCTTGTATAACTATTTTGTTTGGGTGTGACTCTCAGAATTATGACTAAAGAAAAGCTAGTTAACTGCTTTTTATGGAAAGTATTTCTTTCATGTTATTTTAAAACCATGGAGCCAGGGGAAGCATTTTATAGACCACAGAACCTCGCAGGGCAGTTAATTTCTGTTTGAGCTATTTTCTCTGCTATTTTAAAGGGTGCCATCAAGATCACTGCTATTTCTCTTGGTTGGGAGCCAGCTGACTCTTCTGCAGTTGCGACACATCCTTGTGTGGTTATTAAAGACGGAGAAAATAGTAAGCACGAGAGCTGGACGCTGCATTACCCCGTGCTGATGGGTGGAAGGGAGGAGGCTCTTCCTCACTGTCCCAGGCACTCCAGGGCAGCCACAACTTGAAATTAGGCACCGAGGAATCTGCATCCTTCTTCTGATGGGCAGAAACTATTGTGGCTTGGCAATGTGGGATAAACCCCCTGAAAGCTGATGACAACTCACATACCCCTGTCCCCAGCCCCACTGTCCTGCCAGCCTGGCGAGCTGAGCCATCCTATGGAAGGTGCTTTTTTTGCATGGACAGCAAATGGGTCTTGGTCATGTTTGTGCCATGGGCCAAATGGAGCATGTGGGCCTCAGCCGCACAAGTCTTAGCTCAGAGTAAGAGCTCTCTGCTTTTAAAGCAGAGTTGGGTGTTTAACACAGTAATTGGGTGTTTAGCTGAGCCCTGGGCAGGCTTGAGCTATGCACTAAATATTCTGCCTTTTGTTTTGTAATGGATTATTTTGTGTATCTGAGTGAAGGGGTTTTTCTTCCTGGTCTCTTCTGTGCAGTGTGTTCCTTTCCTACTTGTGGGCGTGTGTTGAAATCTCTGCTTTTTGCTTATGAGGTCAAGTGCTTTAATCAGGAGCAAAAAAAATTGCATGCTTTAGTCCTAAATTCTCTGAGTGGCTGCCAAATATAATTAGAAACAAATGGCTTTATTCCTCACTTGAGAGCTCCACAGGCATTGGGGGGACAGGAGGGGGAGAGTTTGCTTTGCCTGGCTGGTGTTTGAGGATCTTGCAGACCCTCCACCAGAAAAACCCAGTGGTACTTACGCATTCAGCCCCACTTGTGGCTGCCTCATGCAAGGGACAGTGTTCGGCCCTGGGGACACAGCATTGCCTGTTGATACTGCAGCTCCTGCACTCTGGTGTGGGGGTCCCTATACAGGGGCCATTGCTCATCCTCCTGGTGTCTTCCAGCATGAAGGGGCATTTGCTGAGAGAACAGGTGCTTGGAGGTCACAAACGGGCTATTTCAACAAGCAAATGGTTTTGGCACCAAAAATGGCTAAAGAGCGTCTCTTATGGCTTGTGCAAGATATGGAGTTTTGCAGCACTACATCACAGCCTGGCATCATCCTATGGCATGACTTGCCTCACAGCACCACCTCACAGCATGGCATTACCTCACCCTATCACCTCATGGCCTGGCATCACCTAACGGCATGGCACCACATCATAGCATCACCTCATAGCATGGCATCACCTCGTGGTATCACCGCAAAGCACAGTGTTGCCCCATGGCATGATCTGCAGCAGAGGAGGGAGCCCACCACCACCGCCCCATGGCCACCCATGTGCTCTGAGGGATAGGACTGCCTCAGACATTGGGGGGATTTTTTTCCTTCCTGAGTAAATTTCAGAGCAAACTGAATAAAATCTGCAGTTTCTGTTTTTTTCCTCCCTTTCTGACTTTCTTAAAGGACCTGGCTCAGACTGGAAGCCACGGTGATGGCTCTTAGATGCAAATTGGCTAATCAGCGATTTGTTAAATGCTTTTTATGCTCATCATACCCCCAACCCCACAAAGCTTGGTGCGGCACCCAAGGACAAGGTACACGTCCTGCCCCTTGGCCACCCCTCCCAGCACCTCCTGCCCATTGGTGAGCACAGAGAGTCTTCACAGCTGTGCAGCTCAGGACTTTTGGGTCCCTGGAATGCAGCATTTGAACCTGAGCCATTGGTTTTCAGCAGCCACAAAAGTTGTCGTGCATTTGACTGATTCAGTTCGAACACGTTTGTCCCCAGCGCCCCAGCCTGCCAGCCCTCACCTCACCGCACCTCACCTCACCTCTGCAGGGAAGGAGGATCCAGTCCCCGATTTACTGAGCCCAGTTCAGGGGGATGGATGTCCCAGAGAAGGCTCAGCCGCGGCACTGGGGGCTCATTCCCCAGGTGAGACACTAGATGGAGCATCTAACATCTCGAATACTCGGGTATTTTAATCCCGAGAAGGATAAATTGAAAAGCTAAACGAAAACACAGATTAAGTTGTATCCAGCAGCCCTTGCATCCCTGTTTGCTCATTGGACATGCGCCGCCTCAATAACAGCGGGCAGGAGCGGCAATGCCTGAGCCAGGGCCCAGCAATAGCTCCTCCTGCAGAAGCCAGATCTCCAGCAGTCGCAGGTGTGGGCTCGCATGAGGAGGACAGGGGATGCTCCGATGGCCGCTCCTTTTGCTTTGCTCGAGGCCATTCCCAGGTTTCCCTTTAGCTGGGGGGGGGCAGCACCCTCTGATAACACCTCAGCTTGTGAGCCGGCCCCACCTGAGGAAGGTGCACACCGGCTCAGGTTCTCTTGCTCCAGAAGGAGTTGAAGGTGTCTGACGTTCCTGGAAAGCCCATAGGTGAGCACTGCATTTCCCAAAGCAATTCCAGTGCCAGCAAGGATCACCAGTGATGTCTGTGCCTGATCCGCTCTGGCAGCGCCAGGAACTTGGCTAGAATTGTTCCTCAAAACTTCTGGGGCAGAGACACTGCAGCGCAGGGGGAGAGGAAGGGCCATGCTCCCAGCGCTTCTTGCATCACGACGGAGCTAGGAATGGCCCCAAGAGACTGCTGGGAGATGGAGCTGCTGGATGGGCATCTGCAACCAGCCACACACCCTGCGATCCATCCAGGGCAGGGGCGTCCTGCCCCAGGACCCGTCTGCCTCCAGCCTTCCGTGCCCTGCCTGCTGGAGAAAGGCTTATGAAGGTCCTGTGGGGTATCAGGTGTGCAGGCTGCCATAGCCCAGAAACCAGGGAAAACCAGAAGAACTGCTCCAGATTGTTCTCATACATTGGTTGTGGCTGCAAGGACAGTGGCATGGGGTCTTGCTGTGCGATCACAGGATGGCAGCCAGCAGGACGCAGACCCAGAGCTCAGCTCAGAGAACTAAACTGCAGTCAGCATCACCTCCTTTTACATCTCTGCTTTGCTTCAAGATTCCCAAAACTGTTCACTTCCCACTGCTGGCAGCTGAATTAAAAAGAGGTGTGACAAGGTAACAATATCCCTTTTTCCTCACCTGGAACGTGGGACATTTCACTCTGAAAACCAGAAGTGGTTGCAAGTCACTAACAAACTCTTCCCAAGTGTGGCTCTGACCTGCAGACCTCACCAGTGCATGGTGGGGACCACTGAGCTCCAAGGGGGTGCCTGTGTTCCCCTGCAAGCCCTTTGGGGTGCGTTAGCACAGGCTCTTAGGCTCCATTGCTTCCACATGTGAGTGGGTTCATGGACACCCAAGTGACCTCAGCAAACCTAGCAAGGGAGGATGCTGTGACCCTTCAGTGTCATTACAGGCTGGGCTCATCTGGATGTGACATGCTCCAGCATGCTGCTCCCAGGGGTCTTCCTCCAGCCATGCTGTGCAGTGTGGGCAGGGCAGCACCACAGGCACCCCCTGCACAGCAGGAACATGCAGCGTTGGCTCATGTTAATCCATAGGCTAGGAAGGGCATAAGCAAGGAAGAAAGCGTGGCGATGGAAACCAAGTTGTGTTGGTCAGCTCTGCAGCTACTGCTAAGGCCAGCACCCATATGTGTCTGCATTCACCCCCCCCCCCCCCTTTCAGGTGCTCGCCAGTAGGCAGTATTTCAATATGGGAAGAATAAAATGCCTCAGCTTGGCAATGACAGAAGTGGATGGAGGAAATGATTTGCTAGAGGGTCCCATCTTCTCCCATAGCTTCACTGCTGGTGAACACATATGAACACATATGATGTGGTTATTTACCATTTCTCACAATACAAGCATCAAAGGAAGTTACCAGGCAGCAGGTTAAACCAGAGGAAGGTTTATTCTGTCTGCTCATACACAGTGTATACTGATGGCAGTGTATACCATGGCAGTCCTGGCACAGCTCGCCCTGGGGAGCAAATGATTGAACAAGGACTCAGACATCAGAAGAGAACTTATCGAGGGCGACTAAGCATAGTGGTGACCCTCACACTGGCTCAGGGTGTGCCTTGCTGGGAACTGTGCTGGTGGGAGCTCTGGACACCACACCCTGGCGCTTGTCCTGTTTCGGGACCACCTTCCCTGGAGCAGCAGTGGGGACAGGCATCACCCTGCCTCCCCTTGGGCACAGCCAACGGGGGCATCCACACCGCCCCCCGTGTGCAGTGGCACAGTGCTGCTTTGCACCCGCCCCGTGGCTGCTCCTCCCCAAGCTGGTATTTCCCCTCATTTCCCAGCATACACGAAATGCGGGTTTTCTTGCGACTTTCCCTCAACCACAGCATGTATCTGGAAGCCCCATCTAATGGTGACGTCAAACTGGTCTGTGCTCACCCTGCTGCAGCAGCGTTGGGGGGAATCTTCCCTGTGGTTCATGGTGCCCCCGCACTCCTCCACAGGCTGAGGTGCATCCCGGACAGTGCTGTGTACTGGGACCGCTCCCTGGGCCTGGGCTGCCCTCACACGCACTGAGTGAAGGAGCAACTTGTGTGCCAGCCAAAGCTGGTGTAGCAGTCTCAGCCATGCACCCGGTGCCACTCACCTGGGACGCCCAGGGATGGGGACGGGCTCCCTGCACATGCTCCCCTGGAACCACAGAGCTAAGCCATGATGTGACATTACCAGGTGGCCCCGGCCCTGCAGCTGGGATGTGCCGGGTGAGGGCAGTGTCAGTCCTGACCAACACAAAACCAGATGATTTTCTCATCTACCTAGACCATGAGCGCAACAGCTGGGACAGAGCTTGCTGTGGTAAAGAGCTGCTCCTCAAAGGAAACCAGTTTAGGGGGGCTTCTTGGACCCATCAAGGCACAGAGTACACATTAAGTTTACTTGGTGATTGCAAAATTACTAGCTAGTATCTGACTCCAAAATCTTACTCACGGTTGTGCTGGGAAGAATGGGGCTATTTTCACATCCCGGCTCCAGCCTGCAGCACTGGTGGGAAAGATGCTTCTCTGAGATGCAAATGGAGCAAATTTGCTGCAGAAGCCTGGCTAAGCATGGATGCTATCCTCTCCAAAGCTATTCCTCCAGTCAGCCCCACCATGCTTTAATGTGAGCACACTGCAAAAATAGAGGGGCACTGACTGAAGATCTTGTCTCTTCCTCCTTTAGGAAATTGCAGACTTCCATTTCTTTAATCTAATCATTTGCAGGAGGAGATACTTTCTCCAGAAAAGCCAATATAAGAGGGCTGAAAGGTCAGATGGGATAATATGTAATCCATTGCGATAAGGGCTGTTTACAGAATTATTAATCAAACGCAAAAGGGAACAGATAGTAACATTTTTTATTAAATATTACAGTGGATCAAAAAGTACAAAATATCTTTTGCCTGCTATGTGATTGGGAAACTATTGGCACATAATACAGTATCAAAAGCATTAATAAGTACAATTTGGAAAACATACAAAAATTGAGTGTTTATAGTTGGCTCAGCTTTATTTCTGGTAGTGTTTAAACTAACTCAAAGGTTACTCAATAACCTTTTAAATGGGAAACTATATAATATTACTGGGCCATTTTTATATATACAAATCATCACCTTACAGAGCATATAGGCTACATAACTTGAATCACAAAAAGTATACAATATTTACAACAAAAGAAAGTTAAAAAAGTATAAACAGCTAGTAGATTATGCTGCCATTATTAGAACATATTTAAAACTGCGGGACTGGGGGGATAGGGGAGGAGGAGGAAGAGAACGAGTGAAATATCCACCACGCGTACAGCAAACACCCAGGGCTCACTCACAGCAGCACTGCCCATGCTGGCTCTTCACACCAGTGCACCAAGTCCCCGTCAGCATTAAAACGCATGACACCTGCCAGTCGCGACCTCCTTCACTGGACACTGCAAAGGAAGGGACCGGGGGGCACCCCAGAGGTGCCCTAGGATGCAGCAGCCCTGCTGCCCCAGACAGGCCGCAGGTGCGAGCAGGGGTGAGCACAGCACTTGCCCCTGCACCAGGTACAGATGCTGCCAAAATGACCTCTGCAGCCTGGACCCGCTGCTTCCTAAGCGCAAATGCAGTGGGGGGACGTCTCACGCCAGGCCAGCAGGACAGACCTGCTGCAAAAATGCAGCTTGTTCCTGCCCAGCCCAGCAAGGGGGCTGGATTTTACTGGGAGCCGGACCCTACTTCCCACATGCTCTGCAAAGTCTGGCTCAGCGTGTGGCCAGAAGCTACACACGAGCTGTTTGCTGCTGGGCCTTTGAATCTCACAACCTTCAGCATCCCTAATGAATCCTGGACATAGTGCGTTTCAATTGCAACATTTCTTGGATCTGGCTCCTGGTAAATAGATTTATGACTCTATTACCAATTAGATTCCACAGTTTCCTTTACAAACCTACCAATAACAATGGTTTGATTGCACAAAGAAAAGCTTGTGCAATTTCATTCAATAATAAGGCCCCTTGAACTCAAACAATGCAAACAAAGCCCCATTTAAGACATTAAAAAAAAGGACTTTTCAGTCAATAGGGAATTCAATAGTCTTTTGAAAGATTTCCAAGATTTCTGTTAAAAGTTTTTAAACAAATAATGCTTCTGCTGGGGTTTATGCTATCATTTCTTTTCCATTGCCCTTATTATTTGCACAGTATATGATGAGCTTGCCCAGCCAGCAGTGGGCAGCCTCCTCGTGGGGCAAGCAAGGATCCTTTCTTCCCTCTCCCTGTCCCCCAGCCCTGCAGTGCTCCAGCACAGCTCCAAAAAGCCTACCATGGAACTCCAACAGGATGTGACCAAAAGGGAAATCAGACAATTGGCATAAACAAATGCACGATTCCAGGACACACAACCAAAAGACGGAAAAGAGGCATCTGCTTTGCCAAACACACAACAAGCTTCTGTTTGCATTTGCTGTAAATTTTGATATTCTCTCCCCTTCTCCCTGCCCTCTTCCTCCCTACCCCCAAAACCCCTGATTCTCACATGATTAAGATCTAGTGCAACTTGACTACAGATGTCCTCCACACTGTGGCCTCTGCCTGGATGAGCCCATGGTTCTGTTTCCTGTACGATTTACGGAGCAGCAGGATGCTCTGCACTGGTACATCCATGTTCTAAGTTCTACTAGTCTGTTTATCGATCATTTAAATATAACTTTACCACAGGAATATAAAGTATTTAATTGAAGAAGCTGGATCTTTAACAGTAGATGAGTATATTATTCTGGTTTCCACCTTTGGATATTAAATATGATACATTATATATTGTATTTGGCTTCATATCACGGGAAAATTTAATGACATGCCTAGCATGCAAAGTGTTGCTTAGTAGTTTCCATTTTTCTTTTCATATTGATTATGATATCTTCGAACAGTAACTGAGATGGTTTGAATCACAACCAATTTTCACATTCTAAAAAGCCTCCAGGTCACACTTTGCTTCATTAATGTCTATGCTCAGCTGTGTGGTGGTGATGTCCTGCAAAGTGAATATACAGCCACAGGTAAGCTCTTTCTTTAGGAAAATTCAGCCCTTCCACACCCGGGCTTTCCCCCTGTGAAAGGATGCCCAGGGAGAGGCTGAGATACCCTTTGGGGGTGTGAAAGGTCCATCCCAACCACTGCATGCAATCCCCTACCCATCCTACCGAGCCTGGCCTGCTCATGAGACACAGGACCTGTACGCTTCTGATCCAAATCAGCATTGGCCCCTGTTCTGATTTCTGAAATTCTCGACATCCTCACAAACCACAAATCCATTTTCTGGGCTCTTTTGTCATCCAGCAGCTCGTGCCAGGGAGGTTTTGTTTTCTAGACTTTTTCCCTGGTAGGCAGGAAGTTTTCACAGCCTAGGTAAGGTTAAGTACAATGCTCGACAAATTCATGGACCACGATATGGGAAAGCAAAGCTTGGTGGGAGGGGAGAAGCGGCATGGGAGCCATCACAACTATGGGAGGAGTGCAAGAGGTGCTCTGCACCTCACAGGGGCAGATTGTGGGGAAAGGAGCGTTGTTGGCACCCTTGCACCATAACATTACCTACAGTATGTTTATAACCATTCAGATTAATCTGAACCAGTTGCTTCAGTTTGTAAACAGTAAATGTTATCACAAAAACAAAACAAAAATGCTGCTCAAAAGCATAAAGAAACTGGAAGAATTACAGACACATACAAGAAAAAAAACCAACAGGCCAGCCACAGCCTTTAAAAAAGTTGCAGATAAAATGATACTGTTTAATTTAAAAAAAAGAAAAGAAACCCAAAACAAAAAAACAAACATAAAGAGCACAGAATATACTGGACAAACAAAACTATATAAATTATGGTGACCAAATGTGACACTGGTAGTTTATGAAGTGGATATGTACAGTCAAATTAAACAGTGTTTACCCTTCTGTTCTAATAGTGTTAAAATGAAGAATCTATTGCCGTTTTACTATACATTGCATTGATTGAATCTCTAAAAGTCAGGAAAAGTTACCCAAAAAAAGCACATCCACTGATTATATGTATTCTCAGCCCACTTCTCCTTTCAAGGTTCATCTCAAGTCCTCAAGTCATTGGCAACAACGCATGGCCTCTGGTCCGCAGCTCAGTGAAAGGCAAATGCAGCCTTCGTGTGGGACTTTAGTGAGCTCAGGACTGGGCCTGCATTTCCACAGCTCCCTTTGGACATCTGCTCTTATCATGTACAAGTCCTTTCAGAAAACACATATGCAAGACCCAATGGGGTTTTTTCTCTTTTTTTTTTTTTTTTTTTGTTGTTTTTTTTTTTTTTTTTTTGTTGGTTTTCTTTCTCTGGGGCAGGGATAAAGAGTGAGAGGACTGATGTGGAAGCCAGATTTAAAGAAGCAGTCCTGTCTCCATCAAATGCTGAAGCGCTCCCCTAGGCAAGACACGACTGCATCCGGGTTGACAAAAATACAGATCACTAAATCTGCGAGGCATTGTCACAGGGGGAGGAATGTCGCTAACTTAACTTTTCTGCTCAGACCTTCTTTTGTGAGCGAGGGGGTTTACAGTTTTGTGCTGGGATGTACAGAGGATAGCTGGGAAGGTGGGAACGCAGCTTGAGGGTTTATAGCAGCTAAAGGATAAATGCTGTTATGCAAAAGGTCACCATAGGAACTTCCTACAGGTGTTGCTGCAGCTAAGTGTCTGTACAGTTGCTGAGAGTTTGCAGGGGATGTGAGGAATTGTCTCTGCACCATGAAGGAGTGAAGAGCCAAAGGCTGCATTAGTGGGGAGAGCACGGTCTGATTTTTCAAGTACTGCAGGGGATGAGAATACCCAGGTGGGAGGCGATTGTTCAGCCCCGTGCACAGGCTTCCCGGATACAAGCCTGGGAAGATGGGGGCTGAAAGGGGATATTTGTGGCTTTCCAGCATGCTGCCAGAATGGAGGCCATGCACTGGCTTGCTGCCTTCCCCCTCTGTGTCGTGAACCTTGTCTTTTGCTGGGGTCTCCTTTGGTAAGTGCAGAGGAGAGACAGCTCTGATTTTTTTTTCAGAAATGACTTTGTCCAAATCCTCCAGGCTCCGTTTCAAGGGCCGGGCAGCACCCACATTTTGAGGGCTCGTTCTGCTCCTGATGATAGGATGAACCATCCCCTCTATCTTCCTTAGATTCTCCAGCCTCTGGGCCTGCTGCTTCCCAGACCTGTGGAGCAACTCACTGTGTTTTTTCGGGGCTGTCATGGCCATGGGGGACACACGGCAAGCTTTGGGGTTACAGTCTAGGCTCACTGCCTGGCTGCTTGCAGCCTGGAACGGGGAGATACCTTTGCCTTCTTGCTGGGCCATGGATGAATGAGGGAGGCTGGAGCCCAGAGCCTTTGCAGTCTGTTTGTGTATGCTCTTTGGAAGACTCAAATCTGTTGGCTGATCATCTGAAGAGGCTTCCACTGCTGCCTTTTTTTCTTGCTGATGCAAAGATGGGCGATAATTTAAATTTAGTTTTTCTGGGTGTTTGTGTTGAGTAAAAGTAGAAATATTTTCAGACTCTCTGAACATGTCCCGGGGGAGGTACTTTGATGTCTGTTCATTATTAAGGTGGTGTTCTGTGTGCCTATAAAGGCTGTGCAGATGAGGTGATGAATAAAAATCTGCCAAGAAAGTGGGCACATGGGAGTGCTGCAGTCCCCTTTTCTCACTCATTTTATCTTTGCAGTCCTGGATATCTGTCTTCGGTACGTATGACTCGGCAAGAGAACTGAGGTGATGTTTTGAAAAATCACAGCGCTGAGGATCTGGTTTACTTAGCATGTCATGTTTAAAAACATCATTAATTGATTTCCTTTCTTCCTTGGTTTTAAAACTCTGTACATGCTGTATGACTGAGGGCCTGTTAATTGCTACAGGATCAGAATTAGGGGCATGGGGACCTTGTGACATGCTTGAGGACAGCTCATCTCTGCTGTTCAGTTTCTTTTTGCTGATCAAAGGTGGAGGAGAACCATAAGGATAGCTGCATGACAGGGCTGCCCCACTGACCTGAGACAGCAGCTTCTTCTTTGCCAGGGGTGACATGATGCCTGGATTACCCTTTGAGTAAAGCAGTGGTGTGTAACCAAAAGTGGAATCATCGTTCATTGACCCAGGCACCTCTTTTTCCTTGAACATGTCAAAGTTCTGCACCACCAGTACTTTAGGTGTTTGCTTTAGTGCATTGTGGATATCTTCATTTCCTAGCTGGTCCACTTTCACTGTGCAGTTTGCGATGTAATTGGCCATCTCTGGCAATTTGTCATCTTCCATGTCACTCTGAGTGGGCAGCTGGACTGGGAAAGCTGTGAAGGGCATTTCTGCAGGTTCGTTTTCTAAGTTGTCAGTAAAAGCTTTGTGTAGCCTTTGTTCAGGCTTTTTGTCTTCCAGGGCATCTGCTGGGGGGTGTAATCGCTTTGTGATACTGGCATCCAGAACAGCGTCTTCTTCTGGGGGCACAGATACACTTGAGGAAGAGGACAAGTGCTGAACCTCCTCCTTAGTTTTCTCATTGTTCATGCTGTTCTCTGTCAGGTCTTTTTTTTCCAGGGGCAGTGGCCGAGCTGTCTCTGGTAAAAGAGATGGAGGGCCTTGCACAGGTTGTTTCGTCTCTCCCACTGCGGGGTGTTCAGGGAAATTTTTCTGGTCTGATGATTCTTGATCCTTCTCTTGTTCTGATGAAACCTAATAAAATGATTCAACAGACAGTAATAAGAATGTGGTGCATTTTGGCAGACTGTTCATAAGACTATACACAGTACGCAGTTGGCTACTTTTAGAGGGAGTACCTGTCAATCACCCTGCTGCAATGTGAAGGCTCTAATGCCACGTACTGGATTCAAACAAAGAGATGTACCTCCTGGAATTATTAAGAAATACACCACCCCTGCCAGGGTCACAATAAGGCATTTCAGAACAGAACCTGATGAGCTTGAGCAGACAGCTAAACACTGAGGTTATGCTCTTTCAAAATTAATTAGGGAAATGCAGGAGAGCAGATTTCAGAACACAAATGATAAAGCTACAGAAATTTATCCCACTAGCCAACTTCACCTATGAAAATGACATGATTCTCATGTTTTTTCTTACATAAAGCCTCTCCAGCATAGCTATCTTCAAATTCAGTAATCACAGAGGAGATCATTCACACCCAGTTCTGCATTAAAGTGTGAAAATGATAGAAAAAGGCATACTAGGAATCCCTATTGTAGACAGCAAATCACTGCCACAGCTTAACTAGGACACACATTTTTTTATTAACAGATTAAAATGAAGTTGTCAACATTCAGTAAGTGTGTGTGCCTGCTATTACAAACATGGCTTTTATACGTTATCGTCAATGAGACTGCAGCTCTTTCTGCTCCCCCATTAATAAACCCTGTGTGCACAATTCACACTATTCATCCCATTATGTAGCTGGCTGAACTGTGACCCGCAGAGGTCACCAGAGCGTCCCATCTGTGATCCAGCTGACTGACAGACCTTTTCAAAACTGCTGTCACTCTCCTCTGACAGGTTGTGGTAGAAGACAGTCATAAAACAGCAGCATTGTGTGAGTCCTTTATTATTATTGTTTTCTTTCTTTCTTCCTTGTAAAGACAAGATGCATCGAGAAAGTTATTATCTAAATGCTGCTTTATGGTCTGTCATAGGAGCGGGGGATTGGAGGTCCTAACGAATCTAACCCTCTCAGAGATTTATTTCTTCACAGCTGCTTTTAAATATTCCTGTCTGTTTGGTTGGCCTATTAGTTACAATGTCTGTTAGTCATCCTAACTTCTTTTTAAACTCAAAGCTGCCTTTTGCAGCCAAACACCATCATTAGGTCCTCTACAAAGTACCATCACTAGTCTCTTGAGCTTATAAAATTACAGGAAAATACCAGACAGATGAGCAAAGCAAGGAGAAGAAAAAAAGAGAAATCATATTTAATAACTGTACATTCTGCTCTTTGTTTCTGTTAAGCAACATTTTGATTGAAGTTTCAGCTATTGTGAGGAAATGTGCAGTCTAAGGCTAATAGCATTTTGTCTGGTATCTCGTTACATTGACAATGTCATTGTGATGGCAGGAAAACAGTGAAGAACACAAAAGCAAATGCAACCCTAATAAATTAAAGTTCTATTTTCTCTCTGCAGACTTCTTAACAGTGTATAAATTGAGCACGCAATTGGGAGGAAAACACATTTCTGTAACTTGATTACTCTTTTATAGCTTGTGGCTATGGCCAGCTTCTAGGCCACATGCAAAAATGGCTAAGTGGTGGCTTGGTTGAAGCTATACATGTATGGCTATTGAGGCTCCCTGTGAGCAGCACACCACCACTGTTGTGCCTGGATGAGGACTGCACCCAAATGCAGAGCCTAGCACATGGCTCCACTGCTGGGGGTCGCCTGGGGTGAGAGCAACATATAAACTTCTGCCTGCCTCTAGCAGACTTGGATTTTGCTCCACCCAAAGAAGCTGAATGTCTCCTTTCTGCTTGCCCCATGGGGGCCATGTTCTGGGCAGGGAGCCCTCCCTGTGGCACAGCACACGAGTTCTGCAGCCTTGCATTTACCCTGTGTGGAAGCAGCCACCTCTGCAGGCCCCTTTGCTGCTAGGATGCCATGTGACCAACTACCTATATACCTGTGTGAAGGCAGAGGTCCTTAATAGCCCATCCTCATTAAAGAGGGGCAGGACAGGTCTTCCATCCCAGCTAAGGAAGAGAAGTGAATTCTACTATAAAAGGTACCATTTTTACAATAGGAAACTGCTGTAATTGTACATTTTTATTGTCTCGTCTATGCTCCCCACATTTCCAATAAGCACAGCTTAAGAGCGCTTCCTGCAAACCACACAAAAATAACCGCAGTTTGAGCAGCAGGAAGTTTGAGATAGGGAACAACAAAAGCAAGGAAATTCAAAGTTAAAACTGATGCTCTGCTGATGATTTGTTACGTTGTGCTTAGCAGTGGCAATATGGACAGTGTACAATGTATCCAAGACCCCTCAATAAATAACTGGGCACGAAGAAATGACAGGGAAAGGGAGGACAAGTCTTCAGTGTACATCTCCTTGCTTTGGGCAATTTGTGTTGCAACCTTCCAGTCACTGAAGCAGGTTTGTGCAGACTTTCTATGTATTTTTCTTCAGAATTTGATAGGTTTTCCCCCAACAGGATTCCCTGCTTCAAAATTACAGTGCGAGAGAAAACAAAAATACCTCCCCGCTTTGTGGAATGTTGTTACACTAGATATTAAAGGTACTGTTGATCAAAGCAATTAAAAACACAAATTCTGGTTTGGACAGGAGTTGAAATTGTCTTTGTAAGCACAACTTAAAGAGAAAATAGAAAATAGAAATCTCCTGTTCTCAAAACTGGGTACACAAAGTCTCTGAGGCATCCATGTTTACTGGTCCTGCACTGTTGGTTTTTTTAAACAATGAGGAAGAGGATTGCTGGTAGCTGACCCAGTACTAAACTGGTTTAGGTACGGGACTTATGTACCTGCCAGACAGCAATGAAGTCAAAGGGGCAGCCATAGTCTGCTAGGCATGTCATGTGTTTCGACATTTTTTAAGTACTTAACTTTCATTGCAACGCCTTGAAGGCAGCTGTGATCTGGCAGCCTGAGACAGGAAACGCAATGCCTTGTGTAGGGGTTGTGTGTGAGGAACTTCACTGCCTTGTTTGTGTAGGGCTCAAGTAGGGCACAGGAGAGAGTGGACAGGATGTGCAAAAGAAAGTGCTTAAGTAATACCATAGCAAAACCTTCATTGATTTATATCACTTAACAACACATAAAATTTACCCTTATTTGCAGATAAATACGAATTCTACTGATCTCTCTTACCCCAGGCTGTGAATATAAAATCTCTTCTATTAAGGGCTGTCCTATGTCTGGAGGTAACATGGCTTTATGTGGAAACCAGGGCCTGCCCAGGTGAAGCAGGTGACTAGGAACCTATCTCAGCTGAAAACCATCATGTGAGAGGGAAGTTTGTCTCAGGCAAGGCTGAGGTTCCCTCAAACTCTGACCTTTGATAATAAAGAGAAATTTAGCATACCATGATAAAAATCCTGGGAAGTCATATGTTTTTTGACAGACATGCATACATCTGTGAGCACAGAAGGGCTGACCCAGAGGTTACCATTACAAAAATCAGCTGTGTCCAACAGTTACCACAGTATTATCAACAGTATTAGAGGTTCCTGCACCCTGTACTTAGATTAGGAAATAACTGTGGTAGTTGTGTGGTTTCCTTTTGGCAGCTGCTGATCTTTTAGTGGTGACCACTGTATAATACAATGAGCAGAAATGGTACTTATTACATCCAGTGCTTGGTATTCTGCCATCACTGCTGTGCAGTATGGAGCTAACCGGTTGCCATTTGTAGGCCAGCAAATCCCAACACAGACAATATCACAACAACTGAATCTCCAAGCAAACTCAAAGGCCAACTGGCTGGAATTCTCCAGTTCAAATTATGTATTTTATCATTGGATTTCACGTGATCTGCTGTAAATTTTTAATTGAAAAGCTGAAAAGCAGGAAAGCAACCAACCTCAGATGCATCTTGGGGTTTCTGCACATTATCTTTTTCCTTCTTGCTCTTTTGGTTTTCATTTTTGATGCGTTTTGTTCCAGACACTTTTGTTTTCACTTCACTCTCCTGGGAACTGTTATCCTGTTTTCGAGGTTTCACTGGAGGCAGTGGCTTATCTTCCTCTCCTTTAATAAATCTTTCATATGGCAGGATTAATCTAGGGGATTAAGGAACAAATAATTGATCAGGGTTTGTCATTCTAGCGAAGAACAAAATGTATCTACTACGAGCAGTTTACTTAATAAATCCATTTTCTTCCAAGCCACGAAAGCAACGGTGTAAACTATACATCTATAAATCCAAGTATGATAAATCAATTTATTTGCCAAGATTATCATGTGGCATAAATTCAGTGGAGTTGCTGTGGACTGGCTGTCAGTTATGCTGCAGTGGTTTGTGTGGCTACACCAATTTGTACCAGATGAGAATATGAACCACTATGTTTTAGACTGATTTAAAAAAAATTCCACCATTTATTTTTATTTTTCCTCCTTACCCTTAAAAGCATGCAACAAATGCCAGGAAAACACCTACAAAGCTACAGCCAAACTGATAACAGTTACATGATTTCCAGGCTGGTGGTTCCTCTGAGTGCAAGGCCAAGTGTGAGGAACTTGGCAGAAGATGACAGTAGGGCTGCAGGAAACCTACAGTGGTGGGCACAGCACCCAGCAAGTTCCAGTCAGCACCAGTCCACTGCCACCACTGCAACACACCCATAAGGTGACAGTCACCATGCTCCCTGCCTTTGCCAGCGAGTAATTTTTAAACAAGGGGAGAGGAAAACAGTTAAAAGAGAAGGATTTTTTTTCACTGTGTAACTGTCCACCACAAAATTGCTTTTAAAAAGCAAGTAAGAAACAAATAAAAAAATATTCTTCCCCCAAAGCACCCAACACACTGAGTTGTAATCTATCTGTTTTCTCTTTGCAATCTTGATCTAAAAGGGGGAAAAAAAAGAGGATATAATTAAAAGGGATGGATTGCATTACAATCTCAGTTTCAACTGCAGTGATTAAAGTTTTTATAATGTGTTTGGTATGATTAATGATTCACTGTGGGATTAATACAAGACTCAGACTTTTAAAATACAAACTTTAATACAGCAAACATAATTTGTTAAAAAAAAAAAAGTTGACTGTATGAAGAAAATGTACTTTGCTTATAAACAACATAAATCTGTTCAAATACCATGAATCCTTAATTATCTTTAATCTAAGACTCCAAGGCAAAAACCTCTTTGGTTCAGATATTCATTTGTTATCCTAGAATCAGTTTCGAAGCATGCAATTTTGATTTACATACTTAGATGTTCAAACACAGTTTGGGCTTAGGAAAGCAGAAATTAGATTGCTCATGATCATAATATTTTACATTTTAATAAAATACAACATAAATTATGTTAAAATATAAACCTAATTTATGCTATATTAGAAGCAAAATTCATTAACTGAGCATGCTCTGACATGGTATGTGCAAAGAGGCGTGAATAATACTTTCTAGCCCTGAATTTGGCAGGGCTCCAGTAATGAAGCTAAGCAGAGCCCACAGGGAATATTCATCTTCAGATCCCATTACAAACTGAGTTTAAACATGTTACAGCTGCTAAAACTGGAAACTGCTCCCTCTATGCAAACTTAGCAAAATAATACGTAGTTGCCAAATACCTGCTTCCCACTGTAATATTACAGTTAATGTTTATATAATAAAAAGCATAACTAAGCAGAATAAGGAAAAAAAAATCTTGTTCATACTTGAGGCTGCTGCATTTCATTCGCAATATTGGTGAAAACACTGAATTCCTCCTTGTACTGCACAAAGCACTTTGGCACTAGAGACAGGGATGGGTTTCACATAGGGCAATGTTGAGGCCGCTCTGCCATGTGTTAAATATTTAAAATTGCTTTTAATAAAAACACATTTTATTACAATAATTGTTAGCACTGCAAGGGGAGTGTTTGACTTTGTTTTGTTTCCATGGGAACACGTTGCCCATTAAAAATCTACATATTCCCTCTGTAAAGGTTTCAGACACTGTCCCGTGCCCCCTGGGAGATGGAGACGCTCCTGGCCCACGAGTGGGCCTTTCTGTCAATGATGCCGCGTGATTAACCCCATGGCTATGGCCAGGACAGGAGCAAGGCCCAGGCCGACACAATTAATCACTGCTCATGTGCTCTTCACCGAGCCTTGCAGGGTAATGCGGGACACAAACTCCTCCTCCTCCTGCTGCACCTCACCAGAACTCATTAGCTTTGGTGCTAATTAGTAACTGTGGCTTGAATTTCCTTTTCTGATATTAAGGGTTCACGTGGGAGTACAGGGTTTTCATTTTAGTTATTTTTCACTGAGCTCAGCAGTTGGCAGGCCGACAGCAGTAAAAATACATTTCACATAGCCGGTCAAAGGCCTGGAACCAGAGGCAGGAAATCTGGAATTAAATGTTTCGTGTATCGGGGAGGCGGCATGACTAAGGTAAAACTGAATCAAAACACAAGCATGGCTTGTTCTAGGATTTTCTCCTCCTTGTCTGAAACGAGGGCCAGCAGGCTGCCGTTCCCTGCTGCTGCGGAGGTGGCCTTTGGGGGCAGCTGGAGGAGCCAGGCAGGAACATGGGTTGCGAGACCTCGGGGAGCAGCACCGAGTCGAGCAACGTCAACAACTGCCGCTACACGTAGAGATTTCCGTCGGTTGTAATTTTCACTGAATGTTTTTTCAGTTATCCTGTCATGGTACAACACAATTACCCACAGGATATGATCTTATCATTTGATTATTAGAAGTTTTTATAGTGCAGGAGTAATAAAGCTCATACAGCTCTCGGAACATGTAAGCAGCCGGCTCACATGCCATGAAAGTAGCTGGCTTAGCCAATTTAAGGTCAATATTGCCCAACACCGGAAGAATGCAATCTGCTGTTAGCCAAATAGTTTAGCAGAATGTGACATGTCTGAAACCAGCACACAATATTTTTTTTTTTGACAAATATTTGCAGCGCAGGTAAGATTTAATCAATCTTTGTGCAAGGAGAGGTAAAGACGACGTCCAAAAAACCAGAGCTAGATACCCTGACTGTATCACACTCTGGACACAACACCCACATTTTGAGTTGCTTTGAACTGTGGCTGTGTTTCACGGCAGGGGGGAAGTATCAAAGTATTAATAAGAAAGAAAAAGAGAAGGAATATTTTGTGGTCTAAAGAATACTTACTTGTAAAGCTTACGAGGAGACCAAATAAAAGGGTCTTTATCATGATCAAGATTCCAATATTAAGATTAATAAAATGTATTATTTATAAGTCAATTAACATAAATAGAATATGTAAGCACTAGTGTATTAAAAAATCTTTCCACAGGCAGCAGATTTTTAGCAGCATGAAGGTTTTTTTTTTTTTCCTGGAATAATACAAGAATAACATTTTCCAGCCAAGAGCAGAAACAGTAGGGGAGTCTTTGCTATCGCAGGGCTTCTTATTAAATTCAGTCACTGTGAAAAGCCAGTCTTTTTTTTCTGCTGTTTTTTTTTTTTTTTAAATAAAGACAACTTAAAATCAATACAAGTTAGATTAACAAATCAGTACTACACTAATCCTGATTTATTACAATCGGCAATATGAAGTTTAATCACGTATAAACTGCTACTCAAAAAAAGATTTAGCTTTACTAAGTCTTGAATTAAATAATGGTGCAGAGTGTACTGAGTTTTTAGATCTGCATCATCTGATATTATGAAAAATTCAATGTACTTCTCTGCAGCAGATGTCAGAGGTCAGCAAATCTATTACAGTAATGTAAGTAATCTGGCTTTCTGCCAATCTTTTTTTAAAAAACACTGAAGCAGATAATTTTATATTTACAAATTCGAAAATCCTCCAGGGACTGCATCTCTCTCCCAACACAAAGCAGAAACTTCATATTAGAGAAATGTATTTCACAGTATATCAAACATGGCTTCATCAGCAGCATTTCATAAGAAGAAAAAAATGAAAAGCACCCTTAATCTTTATTAGCCAACATTTTTCCCAGCTACAGAACTAACAACACAAGATTTCATCTGTGCCAGTAACCACTACATTTTCATGTATTGATTACGCAGAATGAATGACCCTTTTGGCCAGACTGCTTCACGGGACATATGAGAGCATATCTATTTATAGACATGATATAAAAAGTAGTTACAATAATGCAAAGGATCTGACCAGCCCAGAAACAGGAAGGAAATTAAATGCTAAGGCTGCCAGTTTCCTCTTTAATTCTCCCCACTGTGTATGGATATGACAGGGCTTTCAGGCTGGGGAGGAACCATATGCCCAGGACACACAGGCTAAAGGAGGGAAGGAGGCAGTTCAGCACAATCCCTACAATAATCTTTGTATCGTTTTTTTCTGTGTTTATTTTTGTTTTCTTTCTGGCAAAATAAAATATTTCAGTACATCTCCCATTGACATCATCTTGATTTCTCAAGGGCTCCAAGCCCAACAAAAAGCAGTGTGCAATGGAGCCTCTCAGCCACAAGAATAATCTTGGAAGGACTTAAAATACCGAAGCTCATTCCTTGGGAGATGCTGACCCATTCCCATGCTTGGCCAGAAGGTTAAGAAGGTTGATTGCAATGGGAATGGAAAAAAAGATTTAAATCTGCTCCACCAAATGAATACAGCAACCAGTTAACCCATGGAACTCACTGCCAATGGATATCTTGGGGCCAAGGGATTAGTGAGATTACGCAAGGATTAGATGCTAATGTAAATCATGAGAACATTAAGCTCTTAGAGTTTCAAAAACATGGAAAAGGGATAGGCAATAAATCTCTTTACTGGTAGGAGTTTGGAAAACACTTCCCTCCTGGGCACATTATGCCACAGTGGCTCTTGCTCCTTCCTCTGAAGGCACTGCTGGAGCTGGGGACGAGACAGCTGGTCTGCTTGGTTCAATAGGGCAACCGTCTGTTTCAATAGGTCCTCACAGTAGCCGGGCAGAAATGCCTGCACCCTCTGCAGCCAGAGGGTCTGAGTGCAGGCTGGGATGAGTGGCTGGTGAGCTGGGGCAGCTCCAGCAACAGCCCTCACAGTGCAAAGGGGTCCGTATCAATACCATATCAATAAACTTAGTGAAAGAAACATGATTCTTGTTCCCTGGAAACTCAGTGTGTAAGCATTCAGTTGTTTTAAGGGAACAGCAGGAATGCCTGAGCTCTGATGCCAAGAGTTTTGTCTTTTTTACCCTGATACTCTTCAAAAGGCATAAATCCTGGAGCAGTGCTCTCAGTGTGAGCAAGGCAAATAAGCCACCTTCAAGAGCGATCAGTTGGTAGGAATGGCCTGGACCAGGAAGCAGTTCTTCATGGGCATGGACAAACTCTCATCAGAGAAAAGGGGAGATGAATAACTCAAACTCTAAGGTCTCAGTCTTAAAAATTATAAAATACATTCAGGAAATGAAGCAGTGTGTTCCTCAAGCCTGATCTCTCTGGACCTCATTATATAATCCAGGGGTTACGAAAGCAAGCCTGGTGCTTTTGTGCAAAACACAATAGCAGTGGGTTTATTTCCATTTGTCTGAAGTACAAAACTGGCATGTATTTTATCAGCAAAGACAAAAAATGTTTGAGTTCAATTTTCTTCCCAAAGAACTTTCCTTCCTTAAAGAAATGGCTCTTTCATCCTTTCGTCAACAACTTTCCTCACAGCCCACTGGGAGTGCTGGTGGGTAATGAGAATGGCTCACTGCTGAAAGGTGGGAACTGCACTGCTGTAAGAGAATTCAAAGACACTTTGTTTTAAGTAAACTAGAAATTAATGGAATTACAAACACAGCTGTTGATTTAGCTGCACAGCCAGGCAAGGGAAGCTCAGGCACTCTTAATCCTATAGCTCAGCAGGGGGAAATGAACAACCCTAGTCTTTTGCCTTTGGTGTAGATTTACTGTATAGGAAAGATTCAAAGGAAAGGTGACAAAGGCAGAACGGCTTCCCCAGATCACTCTACTAGAATTGCTACAAGCCTCTGTTTTGGCCACAGTCACCATTTCTACATCTAAACACAGACATACATTTTGTTCAGTAAATCCATATAGTCCCAGAAATGCTTGGTCCCTGTGCTTGGAAAAAGCTTATAGATGCTGTTTTTGCAGAGTCTATGGGATGCAGGTCTCCTGGAGGGCCTCCAAAATGCTGCTGATCCTCCCCTAAGAGCATTAGGCCACATTTAAAATGCACAAACCCCTGCTATGTTAGAAAAAATCTGATAACATAACAGTGTAAGTATAGTGTAAGGTGGAAATTCCCAGCAGACCTGGGGAATCTGAAGGGAATCAGGGGGAATCTTGCTCTCCATCTCCGATGCTGCTCCTGCAAAGGAGAATGGCGTATCTCCCATCACACAGCATGCTCTTGGGGCAACTCAACTCCCAGCAAGGTAAAAGGCCTTGTCCCTCCCCCTGGATGTCAAGAAATGAGGTTACCATGTGAGACATACTTTACCTCATGTTGACCAACCACAAGCACTCAGTTCGGATCATAGGAGTGCTGGGACCTCAAGAGCACTAAGCACACTGCAAAGCCTCAGCACCCAGACTGTGTTGATGCACATGTGTATGGCAGGCATGTCTGGGAAGTTTCCCTCTGCTTGGGTAACAACCCATCCAGGAGCACTGGGTAGCATAATGCATCACACAATTCTGATAGGACACTCCTGGGTGGAAAGATGTGACTGGGAAAAAAATTCCCTGTGAGGAGAGAGATCCAAGGCAGCGCCCAACTGTCTAGCACTCTTGCAGCCAAGGACTCCCTCTGACTCCAGTGCTGGCCAGTAAGCCTCTTAAGACTAAAAACCCAGAAATTATGAAAAAAACCAGTGTGTTTTCATATGTTTTGAATGGACAGCTAAGGATCTGTTTTAATGGTAAACAATTACATTCCTCTGTCATCTGATACTTTTTAAATTTTGGGGAGGGGGGAAGCTTTCTGAATTTTCAATAGTTCCTTTGTTAAAGCATCTGTTACTCACATAATTGAAAAGATGTTTGTTCAGTGGGATGCTTGAGAGTACAGTTATTTAATCTTAATGATAAAGCCCTGAGGGCAGAAAATTGTAAGTAGAAACCTCTTGTTATTTATCAAAAAGGAAAAAAAAAAAAACCAACCAACCAAAAACCTAAGAAAAGAAAGAGAGAACTGAGACACCTCATCTATCTTCAGGCTTAAATTTGTGCTTGATGGAAAACTATTGAGACAATTTGCAACTTGCAAAGTTTTCTGGGAGTCTGGGACTAGCTGAAGTGGGAGGGGGCAGGAAAGTGGGGTGAAGACAAAAATAAAACAGCCCAGTTAGTATGACAAGAAAAAACTGCTGCTTGGCAAGTTTTTCTTTGGGTCAAACAAAGAACTAGCTGTAGTTTACAGCATGACATAATGTTTCATTAATTTTTGCCTGAGGATGTTTTCACACTTAACAGAGTAAATCAAAACCTTATATTAATTATGATGTGTATTAAAAGATAACTAACCCTCACTATTCTATGATTCTATAACCATAAGCATTTTCATGTAGATGCTTTACTAGCCTCCTAATTTTTTTTCCCTCTAAAAGATTGGCTGCTACAAAACTCCACTGGAATGCTCACATGCTACTAAAGTTATACAAATGCTTTAACAAAACCAAACAGCATTTGCATGGAACATGGGGTTCTCTTGCATATTGAATTGCTGCACAATATCCTTAGGGTAGAGATACTTAATGCCTGTTAAAGGGAAACTAGATAAGGGACTTATTTTTGACCTGCCTTGTGTTTCTGATAATATATTTATGTGAGTGATTTAGACAGAAAAACGGTAGAACTGGCTCTGAACTGTACAAGACACTGTATCTCCTGGCATTAGTCCCTGGCAACAGAGAGATGTGCAGGGTGCACTGCAAGTGCCCAGGGGCCACATTCACAGCCAGAGTAAAATCCTCTACAGATCTGTGTCCAAAACATAGGGCACAGCTAACCTGCTGGACTGTGAAGAATCATGGCCTGCTCTGGGCACCCATCTCACCTGTCTGCTCCTCAAGACCCATGTGATCATAGGTCTGTAAAACTATTTCCCACTCTCCTGTCACAATTTGGTGAGAGTATAAAGCCTAGCAAACACCTCTTCAGATGAGTTTGACCAGGACTGTGGTCTTCAAGGCACTAGTGATTCTTGAGTGCCAGGATATGAGATACACTGCTGAAGAGCAGGACAGCCTATGGGATGCTCTGAGTCCATCCCTACTGGACACCCTACGTGACCCAGGTTCCCTGCAGCACCTGTAGAAGCCAGGAGGCCTATTTCTCTATGGGATCATCCAACAACGTGCCATGACGTCTTTGAACATCCATGTGTCTGTCCACCAAAGAAGCTGAGGAGTTACTGTGGGCCACTGCACATCGCAGTTCCCCGTCCCCTGCATGGCTGTGCATACCTTGTGCTCAAGGCATGCTTTGGAAGAAACCAAAATAAATCACAGCCAGACGTGGAGGCAGAAAAAAGCAACTGCTTGTAATATTCGTTCAATGCATTTTATTGGGACCTTTATATACCTTGCGAAATAGGATGCTGGGTTTTTTTGGTTTGGGTTTTTTTTTTTGGAGGTGGTGGTGGTGCAATATTTATGAAAAATCCCTAACAGCGTCATGAGCACTGAAGAAACACAGCCTATCTTTCACGCCGGAAAATTAAAGCTGCGATCAAGTGTTTTGTCTAAAAGCAAAAGAAACCTCAAACCCTGTATGTGGAAACCACATCTACACTATTAGGGGAAGGCAGCATGGAGAAGAGTGCTTCGCAGAAAAGCAGCCGTTTCTGAGGGCTTCTTGATAAGAGAGGGAGAGATGTAGGGTACTGACAAGCGCTGTAAGAGTTTCACAGGAAAGGCTGGGACTGAATCAGTCAATACCAACCACATAAGCCTCTACTTTTCTGTGATCATACCAGGTAAGTGCATTAAAGGAACACAAATGAAGAAGGTAACGACTGAACAACAGCAACTCATAAGCTCTATACAGTATGAGTTGTGTACAGAGCAACAGCCTCACGATGGGAAAACATTAATGCTTTTTATATTGGTAATCATCTGTAACATGAGCAATTAAGCACAGTACTAATGGACTATAGCCAAGAGCCTGGTACTAATATTAAAAACTGACAGAGATGAATAGGTTTGGAAGGAAAACTAGGCTGACAGAGACATTTTTATGAAGTGCTTGGGCCTATTTGGAATAACCCAATCAGAGGCAGGTTCAGACCAGCCATGCCTACAGTGACAATAATGCATTCATTAGCATTATACAACGCCTGCTATGTTTTAAATAAAAACACCCATTGCTTCTACTTACCAACCTGCACTTTCATTATTATACTCATTAATAAAACAAAACTTGTCTAACTAATATACAAATGACACTTACTGAAACACTGGCAGGCTTGCCTTCTTTTAAAATGAAACCAGTTACTGGAAACACAAACCGTACTACATGAAAAATGAATCAGTTGATAATGCACACAAAATCTTTTTTTTTTCTTTTACCGGGGAAACAAAGCAAACACCACTGACTGAAGGACTCTGCCTACCCATAGTACAGCAGTAGCGATCACTACAACCCCTGCCAGACAGAGTGGAGCGGAGAGTGGAGCAAAATGTTTCCCACAGCCTTTAAATGTGGCATTGTTTCAGCTTTTGCCATCCTTGGTACCATGGACCTGCAGCAACATGCTGTCTTTTTAGGGGTTATAAGTGCCTTTTGAGAAATGTAACATTTCTTCATGGGATTTGCCAGACAGAGGGGCAGTTCTGTCCTCTTGATTTATTCTTCTTTCTTTCCTTTCTCTGTTTTTTTTTTTAACCTTCCTTTTTGCCCTTAGAAGTTGTATGTTAAACTTCACCTTGTACAGGGGAACCTGGAGAGGGAAGGAAGGTGGGATGCAGTACCTGAATGGGGCTTATGTGCCTCAGCACCCTAAGTATCTTACTGAAAGGTCTCTGCCATCTAAGCAGCCTTGATATGTTAACGCTGGTGCAAACAGCTAGAAGCTTCTCTGTCATCTTGGGAGACAGCTAGTTAACGCAATATGGATGCCCTTGAGAACTAGTTGTAGAGATGAATGGCATGGCTAAGTCAAACATCAAGAGGATCAGTGAACTCAGGGTACTGCCTGTTCTGCCTCCAGTAAGAAAGGGAAGGCCAGTGGGATTCAGAAAGGAAAAATCATGAGGTTTATTCAACATTTACTTCCCAGCTTAATTCAATTTCCAGTTTACAGCTCACCTTCAAGATAGAAAATGCACATCCTGAATCATGAACGTGTATTCCTGCACTGCAGTTCTAGTTTTAGATTAAATGTCATCTGAACACTTTGGCTATAAATGAGCTTTACATTTACAGGTGCTGTAGTTAGAATTACCAGCTGAAACAAACCATGACAATTTCATTTAATTTTTTCCAAGTCTGAGGCTTAATACAGCTTTCCTATGCTGGAAAAAAAGGAAGTGTCTAACACTAGAAATTTAGAGATTGGACCAGCTGCTGAGGTTTATTTTGTATACTTGCCTTGGTTTTCAGACCAGATTTGGTAAAGCATATTTTTAGGTAAGCTCAGGGCTCACCCAGAAATCCTCCAAAACTTTTTCTCCAAATGCCACCTTTCCACAGCCTGCCAGAGAATTGGAAAATAGGTGCTGCCTCATATCAGACCTTACCTAGAATTACACAATAGACTGGCATTCAAGAACTCAGACTTGAGCTCCTTGGTGCGCTAAGACACATTCAATCATAAACTAAAAGACTCTTCCCTCAAACTGGCTCAAGGCAAGCAGAATTGCTTTTGGGTAGCCTGGAAAGGCTTTTCCATTTTGAAGGCATCATGAATCTGCTCAAGTTTTCTAGTGAGCACAATGGGCTTTGTGTCACTTCATAGCATGTAACATACCCCTGAGTAACTGCTGAGTAAGACACGTGGACAAGTGTCTATGCATCAAAGAGGAGTGCAATTGAAGGGTTTTTGCATGTGAAAAAATAAACCACTATCATGAAAGCAGAAGAAAGAGATAGGGATTCATGGAGTATTTGTAAATGGCTCATTTATTTTTCCAAAACTACAAGAGATGTGCTCTCTCAGTGACTCTAGGATTTCAACACAGATCCCAACAATGTTTGCTCCCTCTCCAACCTAAGTCTGCAGAGACCTAACTTGCATGCATGCCCGAGTCTCCTCTGTCAAATAAACAGTATCCTACAAAGCACATCTGGTGAGGGAAGACCCAGACTGCCAGTTGGAAACCCATCAGCTGGCTTGGGTGCAAGAGGAAGCCCTGAGACTCTCAGGGCTGTAATGATGGAGGGGAAGAACGGAATACGCACAATCTGATGAGTCAATTAAAACAATCTATAACACTTTTCTGCAACGCAAAGGCAGGGAAAAGCCCTGTCTGACATGCACAGCAATTCACTCAATTTGCTCTGCTGCGTGGCTTTATCTCCAGAAAGCTTATCTAACTCTAACTTGCATAGTGGCATTACATGCAACTTATTTATGCACCCAAGCTCTTATGTTGGAGATAACTCCCATAAGTGAGGGTGATCAACCCTCCCCTCCATTAGCAGGGCAGAAGGCATTAAAAGAAGGTGAATAACTGCCCACTGAACTTAGCTCTGCTGTGCCACCTTGTGCACAGGCAAATGAAATCTCTTCCTGACCCCAGCAAAGTAACTTGTTTATGACCAAACGAACAAAAGATTGGACTTTCCTTATCTGAGCCTGAAATTGGAGAGCTTTCACTAACACTGGTTTGCCTAAATTAAAAAAAAAAAGAGAAAAAAAAAAAGGGGAAAGAAGGGAGGGGGAGATCTGTTTCTAAAAACCATACCAAACCAAAATAACATTCCATCTCTGGTATTTTATTCAATGTGTGTTGGCTTCACAAGCCCTGGAAGTTATTATCTACATGGGAAGAATAAGAAATCAACACTTCTGACCAGCAACAATGGCTGCAGAGAAAGAGTGTTTGGCAGCAGCTCGCAGGCAGGGAGGAGCGAAGGAATGCAATGAAGAAGAGGAATGCAACGCTCTGCATGACCTACAACATTAACAGCAACCTGCATTATGGGCCACCCCATTATTTTGATCACAACCACAATTTGCTTAATTGCTATTCCTCAAAAACGACAGAAGACAAGTGTTTGCATCAATTAGCTGTCGTTTCTTATTATTCCTTGAGTATGTTTTGCTCAATTTTCCAGCTTCTTCAACTGGAAAGCTGTTGTAAAAATTAAGATATGTACCAAAGAAAAATTAGATGCTCATTTTATTTATTTAGTTGCTGGAGACATACACTCTGGTTTAAATTACAATGGATTATCTGACTAAACTGTTAGAGGAATATTAACTATATCTTTAAGAAGCCTCACTCTCTCTCTCTCTCTTTCTCTAATTCCTTATAAAACGCTTTGAAGGCTCTCCAAATTAATTTTTTCATTATTAAACAAGCATTTCAGATTTGTTATCTTACCTTTCATAATGTCTGCGAGTACATGTAGCAGCACTTGTGCTTCCAGGGTTACCACCTAATTCATCATAAATATGTTTCCATTGTCGACGGGCTGTTATCTGTAAAAATGGCAATGGAAAATTTAATCTTGCATCTTTACAGATTCTACAGTGTTTGAGTTCATAACAACAAATGCATGTGTGACACTTTCAGAACAGCATGTACTACAAGCACTATAAAAGTCCCTACAGAATATATAGAGTACACAGAGCTTTGGGTGTCTTTTTCTTTTTTTTTTTTTGTAAGTTAGCACTATGTCTATTTTCTGTCTCTCTAAAATGGAGTGTTCTCACTGATTCATTATCAAGTCACAAGCAATACAGCCTCACAAAAGGGAATCTCAATCAATGCAGGGTCATTAACCATCAGAAGTTATGCAGACAAATCCCATGATGAATTATGAAAATGAACTTCAAACCATACTCAGCACAAATAATGATTACATAGTTATTTTAACTGAATTAGAGAAAATAAATCTGCTCCAAAACCCAAATCCACCACAGAATTCTGTAAATCCACAAAAGCATAGTCTGTAACTCTATATGTTACAAGCTGTTTATTTTTATCCATTTATGTCAGTAAAATATATAGATCAAATAATAATGAAAACATACTCCAATGTTAATATTTGAGCTACGTACTTTATTGGACCATGCTGATGAAAATAAACATCTCGTAACATATTGACTTGCATACCATAGTTCTGTTTTTTCAGTACAGAAATTAGGATTATACAGAATAACAGATGGAAGAACTGGCAAAAGAACTGTTTCTGAATACCACTTCATTATTTTATACATTCCGCTATATTTAAAACAGGAAGAAAAACAGGAATAAGACAAGCACAACAGATCACCCTCTTTTGCCTGCAGCTCATAAAGAAGGCCAGTGGAAAATTGTAGGGGCAATTTTTTGGAGAATTTTGTTATTTGCTGTGGAATGCTGTGGATTTTAATATATTCAGCCCTGGAGGCTTCTTCTGAGTTACCCACAGAGCAGTCAATGGCGTTTACTGAGGAGCTAAAGGCAGCAATCAGGAGAAAACAAATATTACAACTTGCAATCTGAGGCCTGTAATTTTAATCCAAACAAGAGGAGATAGCTACCATCATTAAATATTATAGGGTAAGAGGCATTTCTTTTTTGCTCAATATAAAAGGAAAACCCTTCTTTTGCAGAAATTATTCTCCAAAGCCAAAAGTGTGGCTGGAGACTTATAATTTGATAATGTTATGATTTCTTCAAGTTTATACAGTTCTCCTTAGTAAACATCACCATCTCCAACTCACTATTAGCACCTTTATGTATTTTGCACCTATAGATAAAAAAAAAAAGTATTTTATCTTAAACCTTATTTAAAACAACATGGACTGCATTACTGAATTAGTAATTAGCGCATGCACTAATTTTATTTTCTGTCTTCTGTAACCAACCCGAAGATAACAGGCACAAGAGAGGGACTGCAATTCAAGGATAAAACCTGCACAAAGTAATTATTCATACACAAATCAAACACTCCTCTAAGGATCAGGTTAATTTTAAGTCTATTTTCATAGAATCATAGAATAGTTAGGGTTGGAAAGGAACTTAAGATCATCTGGTTCCTACCCCCCTGCTATGGGCAGGGACACTTCCCACTAAACTATGCCACCCAAGGCTATGATCAACCCGGCCTTGAACACCGCCAGAGATGGAGCATTCACAGCTTCCCTGGGCAACCCATTCCACTGCCTCACCACCCTTACAGTAAAGAACTTCCTCCTTATATCCAATCTAAACTTCCCCTGTTTAAGTTTGAACCCGTTGCCCCTTGTCCTCTCACTGCAGTTCCTCATGAAGAGTTTCTCCCCAGCATCCCTATGGGCCCTCTTCAGATATTGGAAGGCTGCTATGAGGTCTCCATGCAGCCTTCTCTTCTCCAGGCTGAACAGCCCCAACT
>JASSUY010002280.1:2756-25214 GCA_032466535.1 Forpus xanthops
GCCAAGGACTTTCTGAGTTTCATGCTCTGCCAGGGAGGAGGGGAAGCTGGGAGGAAGCCGGGAGGAAGCAGAGACAGCACACCTGACCCAAACTGACCAAAGAGGTATTCCAAACCACAGCATGTCATGCCCAGGATGTAAAATGGAGAGCAGAGACCTGGAAGGGTGGGGGGGTGGGGGGGTGCACTGCGTGATTGGGCTTGGTATCAGGTGAAGATCTGTTGTATTCTCTTTCCTTGTATTTCTCTTGAATTATTAGTGGTGGTAGCAGTAGTGATTTATGTTATACTTAAGTTACAAAACTGTTCTTATCTCAGCCTGTGGAAGTTGCATTCTTTCTACTCTCCTCTCCATTCCCCCAGGACTGGGGAAGGAAGAGGGGGGAGTGAGTGAGCAGAACTGCGTGAGGGCCTTAAACCATGACAACATGCAAAAGAGGTTGTCTGAATGGCTTCCTAAAAATACCCATATTTGTTGGCTAAAGGGAGATTAGATTGAAGATCTTAGGTATCTACATAAAAATGCCTGAAATTTAGAGAAATACTTCAACCCAAATTCATTTAGATTCACATTTCTTTCATATTCTCTCTTATAAGATCCCACAGTTGACATTTATATGGAATTCATATTTTTTTAAACTCTAATCTCTTATAATACAAACGTGAGAATGTTTAATCTAAGTAGGAATGCACATACCTGTTCTTCTTTTCCTTACCCTTTATCTTATTTGTCAGCTGGGACACTACGTACAGTGGTTGTAAAGGTTTAAATGTGTGAGTGTTGCATTCACCTTGCCTTTGAGTCAGTAGAAGAATAAGCTTCCATGTTTGACAGAAGTATCAGGTTATGCTCTTCCTTCCCATTTAAAAAAATAGACCATCAAAATTTGCAGGTCACCATGTCACTCCAGTCCAGGTCACAGACAGCTATTCCAGCCATGGTGAGGGTGTGTTGTGGGTACAAGCTGGTTAGACCAGAACTGCTTCAAACATAAATGTCAAAAATGACCTGAAAAAGAAAGTAGACATTAAGGTAACAAAATATGCTGATGTTACAAAGTCATTCAGACTTGCAGGCCAAGGGCAGACTGTGAAGTATTACAAAGACCGAGTGACTGGGCAATACAATGATAAATGAAATGCAATGTAGATATATGTAAAGTGATGCACATAAGGAAAAGCAGTTCCAGCTCTACTCATAAAATGGTCTCTGAGGTGTATTAGGATTTGAAAATGTCCAGAGAAGGGCAAAAGGGATGATCCTTTTTTCTTTTTTGTAATATTTTTTGCATAAACAGCAACTGCATAGGCTGTAGTTCCTCAGCCTGGAAAAGAAACTTAGAAAGGATTTGGTAGAACTTGGTGTAATTATGGTGACATGAAGATTGACAGCTCACTTTCTTTGCCAAAACTGAGAACTGGGGCCACCATATGCATGCATAAGTGCCAGGTTCAGAAGAAATGAAGAAGGTGATTCTCCATGTGACAGGCAGTGGACCTCTGGGACAGCTTGCCAGAGGGCATTGTGTGTAAAATCGACATATCAATAGGCAGCTGGACAAATACTTGCAAGAATCACCCTCTGGAGATTACTAAATAGGGAAAACTCATCAAGATGAGGAAATCCTTGAGCTGAAAATAGTTTCAGTCTGCATATGCAAAGCAATACATGTGTTTGCTTTTCCTTGGATTTTCACCTGTGGATACTGATGGACACAAAATGCTCAGCTAGATGGAGTCTTGGCCTAAGCCAGAGCAACTGTTTTTGCATTCAGCTAACTATGGCCTTGTGAGTAAGAATTTTCTCTTTTGCTGGTGTTCTGCAGTAGTTACTGTGCTGGCTATCATACAAATATGAAGTCAAGCGATAGTCCTTTTCCCAAGTATCTTATCTTAATGGCAAGATATAACCTGTGTAGGGGTAGAGGGGAAGAAGCTTAACCAAGGAACCAGTTCAGCAAGTTTTTCCACACTCTGCCTTTACCATGTATAAATGTGTGAACAGGAGCCAGAAGATAATTAGGTGTTAAACTGTATACATAGCTGTGTTTTGTTGAGGAGCTCTTAATGAATTTATAACTTCTACATTTTAAATTAATTCTTAAACATCCCTATAAAGAATTTCATACTTCAAGAAATTTGTTGATAAATTTGAGAAAACACTAAAATGAAAAAGCACTCAACTACAAGCAAATATGATCATTTTCAGGAAACACACCACCTTCGATTACCCAGTATCACTCTTTCAGTATTATTCTCAGGAACATCATATTCCAGGAGAAATAAAGCATGGAAATGTTTAAATAATGATGCTAAACTAGAAGTTTTCTAGTTAGATCAATGAGTATGTTTATGATACAGTGTGTGCCCTATTATATATAATTTTATGTAATGAACAATTTATGCAAAAATTTATGCCTGTGCTAATATCCCTGTATGACTACATGAATGTCTGTGTGAGTTGATTTGTTTGCATATGCGTAGGTATTATTTTTACACTGACAAAAAATGTATATGTGTGAGTACTCATTTGCGCCTTCTTACATATGGAAGAGCTATACCATTTTCTATTTTCTTTTCTTTCTCCAAAATTTAATTTACCTTCTGCTTCCTTCACGTACTATTTTTTTTTTTTTTAAAGCAAAAAACTTTTTTGCTTTACAAGTCTTAAAGGATTTTCATTCCAGGACATTTTTTGAAAAATAATCAGCCAAAACATTCCATGCAATTTAAACCCCCCAATATCAAAATAAACATGAAAGAAACTGAATGGGGAAGGAAAATAGTACTGCAACTTTTGTCCTCTGATCAGCATTTTTGCTGTTCAAGACTTCCTGAGTGGTAAAATAGCTCAGCCACCCATGCAGTCAAGTCAGAGGGCAGAAAATTTTTATATTACTCAGATTTCCTCAAGAAGATGACCACATTGTGACCTTTTTGTGTTCTGTAAAGCTCTGTGACTCAGAGGTGCTATGATGCTTCTGTTTTTATGAGTTTCTCCAGTGAATATTCAGGCTTTTCTCTGTGATACTTTTCAACTAAAGGTGGGTAAAAGCATGTTGCCAGATTTGGTAACATAAGGTTGTTCTTGAACTACCAGTATTCACATCTGATTAGCTGTAATAGTCTATTTTGCTGTCCAAACTGTTCTTTACTTATGTAACTTGATGCACTTGAGTAGCCTCACTCATTTCAAGCTCTGATGTAAATGAATGACTCTGGTTACAGAATCATCCCATCTGTTTTTTTCTAGTACAAGCTTGGTAAGCCTTCTTTAATTAATCTGAAAACAAGAAAAATCTTTTAAGGCTTGTAAACCAGAAACATGTTTCTGTTACAGAAAAAAAAAAAAAAAAGAGAAAAAGCTACATGGTTAGGTTATAGATTGCAGATATACTGAAAAAAGTAAGCAAACAACAAAGTAGGTGTGCAAATAATTGACATTAAATTTATTTGCATTTCCGGGACTAAGGATTAAAGCCTTCTAGGGTTAAAATAATAAACAAACAAATGTAAATGTAACTTTCAAGATGAGTTTTCATTGTGACAAGGGCTGTAAGCTAAAATGAACATTTTTTCAGTATTGTCCTGATGTACTTCATTCTGTTGCCTTCTATTTTCATATGTTTGCTACTTAACAAGCATATTTATACACATCAAAGAGAACGTTTAGAAATATACAGCAGATTTTTCTTATAATCTAAATGCATCTAAACTGTGGGTAGCAGAAGAAACCAATCCCACAGTTTAAGAAACAGGACAATTTATACAGCTTTTACAACTTGACGCCATATATAAAAGTGATTATGGAGTAATTAATGAGGAAATGAAAATAGGTACTGTACACCGTATATGAACAAATTGAGAAATATTTGATCAATCAGATTATTGTGACATTTTTTTCCACTTTTGAACGGCTGTTTTACCACTGATTGCATTGCAGCTTGGCACAGTGAGCTGGGGAGGAATACAAGAAGCACTCAATTTATGTAGAAAAACAGCTGAGAGAGGACTGTAAGAAGTAACCTGAGTGTCTCCCATAATTTGCATGTCCTGAAAGTTGTGGTCAGTTGAGAGACAGGTAATCTCACTTCCTTGTTTTCCTTTGTAGTGTAAAAGTCAGAGCAATTTAGGGTACGCAGGACACCTGCATGCATGTGTGCATGTATGTGCACGCATTGCACAGGGCATACGAGAGATACACAGCTTCCTGGAGAAGCCTCTGGAGGTCACACAGGGTACTGGGTATTTCTAGCACCACCCTATGAATACCCCTTCATGTATGTGGTAAAGGCTCATCATCCAGTCTCCTACCACTGTCTGTTGCCTCTCCTGACCCAGATGACTTAGTCTAGATGAATTTTCCTTTTTTCCATTGAAGAAACCTAGATGATTAAATGCAGTCCCTGACATGGCTAAAAGTAAGGAATGACAATCCTGCTCCCTGTGCTAGAATATTATTCAAAAAGAGCTTGTACCTATGCAATACAGCTCAACCATCAGACATCCCACTGGACTACAGTCATACCAGTATTTTGATTGCTTGAACTGACAAAGGACAGCCGTGAACTCCCGTGGTCTTTTTATGGCTCTCACAGGTAATTTACAAACCTTGAAAGGGGAGAGGATCCAGTCCTGACACCATCTTTCTGGGGCTGCCCAAAAGTAGTTCAGCCAGCTTTTTAAAATTAAGTATCAAAACTGATTGTTTAGATACTTAAACAGGCATGGATTTTCAGGTTTAATAAAAGCAGTCATGCCCCAGTTTATTGCCAATGAATGTGACTAAAAAATACCTGGGGACTCAAGAAAGGGAAGACAATAGTTTGTAAAATGATGTTAAGATTAACATCTTATACAGACTGAAGTCTGCAAGAAAAGAGCATGTTTTCCCGTCAGCTTTGATGGTGGAGCAGAGAAAGAAAATGCTACTCAACATTGCCTAAGAGAAGAATCACACATTCTGCTGAATTCTCTTTTATCTCTGGCTGATTGAATTATCCATTGCAAATAGTGTTTGTTGCTAATTTGGCCGTTTTGCAGTTCATGAATCATTCTGGAAACAATCCTGATTTCTACCAACACATTTGTTATTTGTAAGTATTCACTGAACAGTTTTATGTGAACAGATTTCAGTCTGTTTTTCTGTTCGCAAATCATGAGTGTCATCTATTCACTATTTGAAGTGTTTGACTGGTCAACCAAATCACTCACTATTGTCTGTGTTCCCTGATTGGGCAACTGAAACTTATAAATAATGAATAATAATGAATAGCAAATGATGAATAGCAAATAGAGTATAACAAATATTGGATCATCAGAAATTTCATACAAGAAATACATAATTCATGCAACTTTTAGGACTCAAATAATTCCTTCAATACCTGGCAGCTTGAGAAGATCCTGGAACTATGAGTAATATATGTTAGAAATATCAGCAATTATAGTCTCCATTTTATTAGCGCAACGTTCAAGAATCAGGACTTCTGTGTGCAAAGACATGTTGAACATACTGGCAAGAATGCATTTATGAATGTGTAGATGTGATTCATTATTATTTTTTATGAATGTTTTAAGTATATTGTTAAAGTACAAACATATGAGCCTATTACATGATGCTCTTCAACTGATAACAGGACATGACTTCTTTGTATATGCTGAAATGGTACAAAGGAAACAGGCAGGGACAGGGAATGTGTTTTACACTGAGATTTGATGAGGTAGAAGAAAGCACTTCCAGACTGCAGGAGCTTCATGAAAGATTTTCAATTAACAACCTGTTTCTAAATTCTTTCTTTCTGACTTGAGTTCTGTTTATAATGTCTCGATTATTTTTAATTAAAATATTAAAAATGTCTGGATTTCAATTAATTTTTTCTTTATGTCTTTAGGCATGAAATTATTGCATATTTATAAATATACTCTGACATATTGAGCTTTAATAACTAACTGATTATTGATGCTATCAGTATTTATTTTGAAAGAGAAAATTTAGTTATACAAAAAAAAGCCAACAACCAACGGTAGAGATTCTTGGACAAAAGCAGATTAGGCAAAGACAGGAGGGGTCTTGTGTTTACAAGCATTTGAGCGCATCCAGGGATTAGCCAACCTGATCATCTAACCTACTTCCTAATGGGATCAGTCAACAGAAAAACATCAGGACATTGTGTCACTGGTATTTGCAAAGGCCAAGAAACAAGATCTATGGGAGATGTAGACTTACATTTTTCAACTTTTTTTTCACATAATTTTCTCTTTATTACAACATTAATTTTTATGCAGAATAAGGGTAACGACACCTTAAAACATTCCAGTGAGGTAAGTCATGCAAGTCCAGCCCACACATGTAACAGATATGGAAATAGGCTTTGGAACATCAAGTGATAGCTGGGACCAGCACAATTCTGGAAAGATTTGGAGGGAAGAGGAGAAGACCTCGGAAAGGGAAACTGCAATGGGTAACCTGAGCAAACTCGGTCTCCCTTAATGAGATCACCAGGAGGTGAGTGAAAGGGTCTCTCTCTCCCTGCTAAATATAACTGGATGTTGTATATGTAATGTAGATATAAACAAAACTGCAGTCTACAATCGTAATCCCTCATCCAGTGTTTGGGTCCTCATTTGCCTTTGGTCAGATCCAATCTTGTGTGACAGTAAGAATATTTATCTAATCATAGGAAAGGAAGGCATGGAGCCTAACTAAATACACAAACATTTAAACCAAAAATCTTATACGTTAAGTATGAAGTACAGTACTGCTGTCATGATCTGCTGAGTAGTTTAAGACTATCAGTTAAAAACATTGTATGAGATCAAAGTTGCATGATTGTTAACCCTTTTGGCACAACGACTTAGCCATATGCCAGTACCATTACTTCTTGCTTCAAGGGGAAAGGGAAGAAAAACTTCTTGTATATGTTCTTTCATAAATCAAAATCTATTGTTTCTGCTGAGTTTCTTGACAAAACAGTGTTTTGTCCATTTTCTTTGGCCATACTCATGAGTATTTCACTCACACTGATGGCTCTATATAAATTTTTTCTGCTGCAATACCTGTCCATAGTTTGTCATGCCAGCCTTGTATCCCTGCAGTTATAACCAGTCAACCTCTCAGGCCACAAGTAGCAGCTTTTGATCCACTGCCTTGAGAAAAGGCTTCTGTTATTTCTAGGAATCTCACTAAATATAATTTAATTACTTCTTTCCTTAAGACTGAACGACGGTTGTTTAGCATGACCATTGCTTAAGCCATTTCAATAATTGTCTGGAGACCTGAGAGTCACTCAAGAGGAATCACTCCTTTTTTTCCAGTATAAGAATATTATTATTTCCTGGCCTTGCCATATGGGCTACATAGGAGTAGGACACATAGCCAATTAACTGAGATAAAGGTTTAACTTAAAGCAATAACAATAGTGCATTTAGTGCACTTTGGAGCCATGGTTATCATTACTGAATTATAAATATTAATAACAGTTAAACACATTGTCAATTGTGCAGCCATTAAACATCTGCTGCCTCTGCTATATGGTGCTTTTTAGCTGGAGTGAAGTCTCTGATTTGGGGCATATTCCACTGCACTGATATTTGTGACTTAATGTAACCCAAAGTTCTGCTGTCTCTGTAATGGCATTTTGACTTCAATATAGCTAGTATAACACATATACTTCTCAGGAGTTCCTGTTTTTCCAGACCTTTGATAAAGATTGTTGTTATCAGTGAATGTAGAAACAGGAGACAGGACACATTGATGCATGTACTGCAGGTTCAGGGTTTCAGGCACAAGGGCTCTGCAACATGATTAGGCCTTGAAGCTCCCTCACTGCTGCTCTACAAGACTGCACTGCTTACCTTTCCTCATCAGTACACTGTGGTACCATGCAGAAATCATGTACCTCAATATGGCCAACAAATGAATTCCTTTCAAGAAAACAATAATTATCTAATTTTCATCTAATAACATGTTAGAGTCTTCTCTCAAGATCTGATTTTCTTGATATCTACTAAGAAGTCCTGATCAAAAATGCAGATTATTCTGAAAGGAATAATTTATTTGTAATCTTCTCCTTAGGAGTGAAGACTATAACTATTTCGTTTAAAACTCTGAGCACATAAATGTATATGCAACTGCACGTAACATTTAGGAAGCCAAACAACAAGAAACTTTATTCTAGCAGGCTTTAGTATTTAGAGGTTTCAACTGATGCTTTTGTTACAGGTAAATGTAGCTTGAGAATATGCTAGAGGAAGAAAGAAAATAATTTCATTTGCCAGATCTTTGTCGCAGAATTATTTTTCTCCAAATCTAAGGCCCAGTAGGGAAGAAGTGATTAACTCCCAAGATCATTAAAGCATTAAACAGTACTTCTGGTAAGAAAAAGCCCTCTTAGGAGGAGCAACCAATAACACCATTATTTCCAAAGCAGATGTAAACAGAATTTTGTCAAAGCAGAAAGAAAGAAAACAGGAAAAGAAAGGAGGATGGAAGAAGAGTGTGAAAAGAGTAGAATGTTAATATCTGCTTTCTTCCTAATTTCATAAGAGGCAGAGAACCAACCCATAGGCAAGCCATTATGTGAACACATACTGTGTTGGATTGGTTTCAGATCCAGAAAGAACAGTCTGTTCTGTGTGATCTAGTAAAAAATTAAGAGGTAACTTGGCCTAAAAGGAAGATGCTATCTTACAGCAAGTTCTTTAATTTGGCAGATGAAGTCCTAGTAAGAACAAAACGGAGGCCAGGAAATGTTAGCTAGAGGTGAAACACATTTTTAACATGCAATGGAAACAACTACTGTGATGACAACCAACTACTGGAAAACTACCTCCAAAATCTCTATTAAAATATTAAAGTGACCATGCAATATTTTTACATTAAGGACTAATGGAAGATTTGTTGATTTGAATTTAAACTCAGACTTGTTTTGGAGTTAGCTTTGAATCCCTGTAACTCAGTTCTGCTACAAACATTACATCTTTAGTAAATCTCCAAGGCATTTCAGAAGTAAACATATTTACAAATCTCTAATATTTTAGTTCTTGATTTGCATCAAAATCCTAAGTGGTTAGTTCCTATGTATATTAAACAAACAAACAAACGAACTGCTAGAATTTAATACGCAATATTCAGAGTGTAATTGAATAAATGGTATTAACTACACAGATGAATTTAGTCATTATAAGATTCAGGATAAAAACATACTCAGCAGAAGCAATGAAATGGCAATTTAATTTATTAAAGGCCAACTAGCAATGTGACATAAATAAAACAGGGACAAAAGTAGACCCCAGCAGAAGCAGAAAGTAGATATTATTAAGTAAACTGCCTAGTTAAACAAGATTATCACTACACAGCAACACTACATTGCCAACTTAGAGCTTAGTTGAAGGTATCACAGTGTCAATGTAAGGTCTAAAAAGAATGTGGTATAATTTGGAAATCCATCTCAGTGGTCTTAAGTAATTTTACAGAAAAGTGATGGAGAGTTCTCTGGACGCTGACCAGAGAAGGGTAAGCAGTCACAATACTTCAGTGGAGGTAGGTGCCACAGGAATATTAGTTTAGACTTTCAGTGTTAAAGTACATTTGGTTGCTTCTTACAGTGATTTCTGTTTAGAACACAGAGGACTAAGATCACTTACTCTGTATGAATTTTAATTTTGCAGTGGATCCTTAATAAAAAAAAAGTAAAGGAGAATGAGTGAAGGATTCCATCTTCAATTTCCTAAACCATTCTTGGTATCCAGGTAAACTAAGACGCTGATTAATGACTACTATGATTTACAGTTCACATTGATGTTTCTTTGTACAGTATTTTGTAGATGCCAACATCTGAAAGCCAAAACTAGCAATGATTTTGGCTAGAAAATGAGAACATACCTTTGTATGTATTGGATTTGGTAAGCTTGTTGGCAGGATGGGATGGTGAATGGCTCCCCTGAATACACACCCGTGATGATTGGCACATGTTGCTTGCTACCCTTGCTTTGTCTTGAAGTAGAAATTCCTGCAATTTTGTTGCAAAAAAAAAAAAAAAAGTACCATACTTTCACTGTGTTAGTTAGAAGCATTACTCTGTGATACTTGCTAAAGGATTTAGTGCCACTAAATTCGGTCTAAAACTAGCTTGAGGATAATCTGATAAAGCTAAATTCTCTCAATTTATAAACATTTGCATGTTATTAATTCATATCTTTTACATGTGTTTGCCCTGATAACACAAGCCTATGTGAAACAGCTGTCAGCAGCCACCAGAATCTGCTTGCTCACTGCTTTTTGCTGGAAGCCAAAAACAACTGCCCAAGCACCATGAATACATGCTGTTCATTTATTCCAATTAGAAACTAATTTCAGGCAAGTGCCACTAACCAAGAACAATGCAAGACAGGCCATGAGAAATGATCTACAGCAGTGTTGTAAAAGAAGAAAGGTAACAAATGAATATTAAGAGAGCCTATGAAAAGTGGCTTCTTTTTGCCAAGCTACATGTAATGTGTCTTTCAGTTACTGAGGTTTCCCTTACCCATGCAGACATATCAGTCTCAAAATTTGAATCAATTTGTGGCGTTTTTCTCTTGAGTTTGCAAAGCTCAGATGAAAATCTTTTATAAAAACCTTTTCCTCTGTAGCTGTATTCATAAATACTGCAGAAACAGTCTTCTTCACAGCCTGCTGGCATGCCCACCTTCTGAGCTTGGCCAATAATTCTAAGTGCTAAAACACTTAAGAATTGATGTTTCATTTCCTTCCTTCTTTCCTTCCTTCCTTCCTTCCTTCCTTCCTTCCTTCCTTCCTTCCTTCCTTCCTTCCTTCCTTCCCATTCCTTTCCTGTCTCTCTTTCCCTCTCTCTCCCACCTTTAGTCTTTTGTCCCTTTACCTTTTTTTTTGAATATTGTTTTCATGACAGCATGCCTCGCAAGCTTTCAGGGCAAGACAACTGGAAAGCAAAGATAAACGCTTCTGTCACCGTAAGTATGCCTCACGACATCAGCTTTATATGACATTTAATAAATTCACTTGATTATCTTAAAATTTATTTTACACCTTGGAAATGAGTATTTCACACACTCAGTAGGGCCAAAAGTGGGTTGGTCCCTTTTGTTGAAATGACTTATGGGATGCATTTTTTTCAGTTATATAATTATTCATATATAATGAATGATGTATATTTTCAAAATGATTATGTAGCTCGCTACTGACACAGAAATTACAGATGACTTATGTTAAATATTTTCTTTTTTTTTTCATTTTGCATGAGGTTTATATTGAAACTCTTCAGCTGTGTCAGAATTAGACTCAGGCAAAACTTTCAAGTTTTAGAGTAACTTCTCATTTTTCTGTCCACTAGTTTAGACATAGGATACTAAGGTAAGAAAAAAAGTATTTTAATATTTGCTTGGCTGCTGTAAAATAGTTGGAAAAAGAGAGGAGTAGAAATGAATGTTGCAAGCTGCAGAACCATATAACCATGTTATTCTGGTGACAGGAATTAGTATTACCTCTAATTAACAGTTTCCTTGCCTTCCCTTATACTCCATCCAACATCTTCTGCCCATCAAATCCTGGCTCTGTAACTTGAGAGTCCAGGTATTTTGTTTTTTGTTTTTGTTTTTTTTTTAATGCTATGGGCATAAAAAATAACAAAATATATTTTAATTTTCATTATTAAAAATTTGTTCCATAAAATTGTCTTTATTAATTACCTCTTGTTTACACATCAAGGTCATATTGGAGAGCCATTTGCTTTACTTAAAAAAGTATGATGTAGGCAGTGTTGATTGTTCAGATACTATTGGCTTCAAAGTTCAATTTCAGCTGTGTTCTTATGCAACTGAATACAGTACTCCAATCCTCTGCCCTGGTCACCATAAGTTTATGAACATTTTGCAGTGAGATTTTTGTTAACTCTGAGGCTGTCAAACAGTATTTAAGATGAAACAAATATGATCAACACTGATCATTTGCATACTTACAAAGAAGAAAAGGGAATATGCTAAGGAGTGAACAACAACAATAAAATAAGTACCAACTACTTCATTCCCACACAGTAAAAACTAGATGTCAACTGATCAGTTCTTTATGCCTGCATAGAGTTTTAAAGTGATATTTTTTTCAACAGCTATCCCCATCAGAACATGTTTTACAGTTGTAAATCAGTGCCAGTGAATTAAATTTTGCTCAGGGCACTGTGTACATTTGCAATATGGCTATTAATGCAGGGAAAATAAACAAGGAAAAGATGTTTAACATGACATAAGATCTGACTTAAGTGATGCAGTATAAACGGATGTCAAGAAAACAACTAGAGAGCCCCAGGATCTAGCCGATATATAGCTGTTTGGAAAAACATTTCACCAATGTCTTAGAATACGTTATATTTTCAGTCTGTTGTCTGTACTTACAAGTGAAGAAAACACAGATTCAGTTAGAAAAAAAAAAAAAAAGAAAGGAAAAAGAAACATACCAGTTCAAGTGAAAATATTGCATAAAAGACAATTTTTATATCAGAGGGTCAGGGTAATGACAGTGATTAACAGAAGAGAATGCATGACCAAAGAAAAGCAAGACTTCTTTCTAACAAAGCAATTGGTGAAGTCAAGAAACATGAAAAGCCCATTGCCATGGTGCTCCATGTGTTGTTGTTTCTTTCTGACCTCCCCTTGTCCAGTCAAGATGACAAAAAGCCTTACTTTGTTATTTACTAGCTTTTAAGCATATGGTTTTTTGACAGTGTTCATTATTCTTTAATAAGTTTCTTTTGTAGTGGAACTCACCCTTTGGAAACACATTTAAGGAACTGAATGTCTCATCTAGAGCAGGTTCATTATAATTCATTAAAATATGTAAAAGTATTCTATTTTGTTCTGTGTTTTTTTTTTTTAATACCTGTGGGCTCGCAGGCAGAGAGGTATACAGCCTTATCTCTGAGTGAAAAGTTGGCTTTCAGTTGTCTGCAAACTTTTCTTTGTTCAAATTAGGGCATCTCAATGCAAAAGCTTGTTAAAGTTTCATGTTAGAAGGGATGGGTTTGCCTTGGCAGATTAATTTTACCAGCAGGAAAATCTACTTCTGTTTTTCTTAATGCCAAGTTTTAAAGCCTGTTTACTTTGTGGGTGGTGTGATTCAAGAGGAAGCAGGGTAGCCACAGGCATGGGATCAGAGCTTTGTCCTTATGTACATGAGCAGGTGTGTGGGTGTGAGAGAAAAGAAGGTGCGAGGGCTCTGTCTTTCCTTCCTGCACCCAAATAACTCTCCTCAACGTCCTGCGGCTCTGTGCATGTTTGTGACTGAACACACTGGGCCAATGTGCTTGCCCTCCATTTTAACAAGGTTGGGAAGCTTGAAAAACTTGCTACTTATTCCTGGGTTGTGAATGAGAGGAGACAGAGGAAGCCATGTGCACAGATAGGAGCCTTACAGCTGCCATAAGAAGGGCTTTGTGAAGGCAATAGGATATTTCACCATGCAAGACCTTGACTGCAGAGCAGGGCAGTGGGGTTCCCACACAGCAACACTGGAACTTGCAGAAGAACAGCTGTACAAAGGTCCAGAAGCCAAATGGTTTCCCAAAAGACCAATGTTGCAGTCAACCCCACACAGTGAACTATGTCTTTTCCCATGCACATCTATTTGGAAAGAGTTGTTGAATTAAAATGAGCTTTTGTATATGTTGATGCTAATGGTTAGTGTAATAAAAGACAACAGCATACATGACAATGAGCTCTATGGAACCATGGAGTGAGAGTATGTGGGCTTCTCTCTAGTGGGTTTTCATATAGATGTAATGATCAAAGGAAACAACTTAATGTACAAACTTTTGCAGGCCTAGTCAGCCATTGACACAACCAAGTGAATCCCATAGACACTGACAGGAATATCTGCACCTTCACATGTCACAGACAAAATGGGTTTTTGTATAGACCTCAATTTTGCAGTTTTTAACTATGTAATACAGTGTGGACTTGCTCCAGGCATATATTCAGGCAGCACTTTAAAGGTGGCATAGGTTTTGCAGATGTACCTGGATGAAATTTTAAATGAACTGTAATGTCTTCACTGCACTGCACAGAAGCCCTGTGCTGCTGCTGCTGCTGCAGCCACTGTGCCTGCTGCCATCAGCCTGACTAGTCTAGAGGCACTTGGCATGCCTCTAAGGTGTGGTGCAGCATGGAAACTCTCAGAGATATTCCTTCAAACCATAATACCTTACTTTTTCCTTGCTCTAAGATTACCAGAGACACACACTAGGTACTTTTTGGAGTGACTGGCTTGACAGTTTAATGATTCCTATTTGGGGTTTCTGATCACTATCAAATATGAAATCATGAACCTGCATATTGCTATTTCTACCCATGACAGGAAGAGGACAGAGACTCCCAGCTCTGAAGATGCAGTGACAGCAAGAAATATGGCCAGATGACCTGTGATGCCCAATAGTCTATTTGCTGTAAGATTCCATTTACAGCTTTCGCAAGCGAAAAAAAGAGTCAGAATATATGTTTAACTGTTTGGCTTAGATCCCAATTTTCTGCTGTTTGCAAAGCAGTACCAAGCTGGAATATCTGAGAGTAGAACTTGTCTTCTGGTTGCATTTGCACAACCTGTAACCACATAACTATATTGCTTTTTCACTCAGTTCTCTCTAAATGGCTTTCTCAACAGTTTCTTTCAAAAAAATACTGATTCAGGAGTGTAGGAAGGACAGCAGAGAACCTGTTCAGCGTATCCTTCTCTACCACCCGGTGCCATTAGCCATTCCACTGCTCACAGACTGATGTCTTTCTCAGCTCTTCCATCTTCCTCTACTGGGTCTAACTTTAACCCCTGCACCTGCTACTGCAGGATGTTGCCATCTATGGCTTTCCAAGACTTTATACTCTGATGAATAGTTGGCTTCTTGTTGCTTCGATAAAGTCCCCAACTGTTGCTGAATTTTCTCTCCAAGTCTAGAACAGAAGGGGCCTTTTTTTACCTTTATGGGCGCTGCAAGTTAATGCTGCAGTCAGGCCTCCAGTCTCCTCATGCTGATTTCTGTCTTTGGTTTCATGACCCCTGTCTTGGCCAAGGAGAATTTCTGCTGAATGTGCTCAGATCTGTAAAGCATGATGTTCTCAGCTAACTGCAATATTAAGAGATGCCATAGGAAAACAAACAGTCCTGTGGCTTATATAGACATAATTTACAAACTCTCCCAGTAGAGTCCCATAGTGATAGAGTAAAATGAACATACTTTAAAGCAATAGAACCTTCCATAGCAATAAACTTAGAAATTCACCTAAAAAAATTATAAAGATTAAAAACACACAACGAAAACCTCTTCCTCTTTTGAAACAGCCCACAACTTAATTGCTGTCAGTCCTTCTTTTTTCTGGTGAACTTGCAGGTTGCTGCGTTAATACTAAACGACATTCCTTTAAGGCTTAAGCGCATACTTTTTAAAAGCTGATTACAATTTTTTCATTAGAACAGCTTAAGTCCTTTTATGATATATTCAGGGATCACGTTTCATGAATTCATTTTGGGCCAAGTAAAGTCAGACATCCTACTACCACAAAGTTTAATGAGTGAACATTTGCCTCACTAAGGCCTGGAAGATAAGAAGAGATTAATACTTTAAAATACAGGCAAACCTTTGCTTCAACATGCAAATGTATTTGTTCAGACTGTAAATTAAATTCAATTAAGTTCAGAGAGTAGTATCTTAAGCCTTTTGTTAATGACAGTTGTGAGTTTCAACTCATTAAACTCAGATAGCGCTTTTAGGAAAAGAGAATCTGCCAGGAAACTGCCTGTTACATGGGCTAGTTATCTTGTTTCCATTAAAGCATCAATAAAATTTTGAGACCTGCCCCTGAGATACACCACAGAAGTTAAAAAAAAAAAAAACAAGAAGAGAAAATCAACAGTCTTTTTGTCAACCACTGCAAAAGAAGATGAGCTGCAGGAAGGAATTTGTATTTACTGGGAGAGTAAAACCTATCGCTGCACATCCAAGAGTATCCTTATTCAGCGCCTCTGTGCCTGCTGTGCTCAGGAGTCAGTTACATGTGATACTGTCCACCTTGACAGATGTCCTGGGGCTGGCTGATGCCTCTCTGCTTAGCAGCACATCCCTACTCAAAACAGAAAGCCCACTGGAAAAAACTAAACCACTCAGCAATTTAAGGCCAAATAAATGCTCCCTTTTTGTGATAAGTACTAGTCTGGCGAGAACTTCAAGGCTTGCTGTGGGTATCATTTGACCTAAAACATGAAAGAAAGTATGCCAGGAAGCAGGAAAAGAAAAGGGGGAACCAGGGTCAAACTGAAACTCTGATACGGGTCGTGAGAAATATAATTGAGGCAAATGTAGTCAAAACATCATGAAGAAGGTACAGAGGAGTCTAGAAGAAAGTATGAAATGGGAGCTTACGTATTCCCTAACCAAGGGAGAAACAGTATAAAGAGGAAGGAAACTGATTCTTTATGAGATCTCTGGCATGAAGGATCAAGAAGGAGGCAATGCAGGCAACTGGAGAAATAAAAATCAACAGGAGGTTGACACTTCAGGAGAGAGACAGGAAAGATTGTAGCCTCTGGAGACTAAGCCAAGAACATGGTTTACAGAAGCTGCAAAATGTGCAACCAAGTGTTTTTATAGAGGGACTATCTAGTGTTGGCACAAGACAGCAAGTGTTAACACTGGAAGACAGAAGAAATGCTCAGTGTGTGACAGTGAAGAAGTCCCACGCAGCCCTGTGAAAGTATGTCTAAGCTGCATAAAACCAAGGAGCTCGCTTTGAGCTAGTTAGCCAAGCCTCAGAGCAGCCTGTGCATGTTAACATTGCTTTAATTAATTTAACCAGGCTAATACCTCTAATTTGTTGGAGGTATCTGTAAACTGCACTTTGCAAGGTTAAGCAGACTCAGCGTATCTTTGTTAGAAAGAGTCAATCCAGAGATGGCAAAACAGATCAGTCCCTTACAAACCCATTTAAACCCTTAATTTTCCTACTATATGTCCTTGGTCAGTGACTATGAACACCAGAGCAATAGGCACTGAGCAGAGGCTGCCAACAAGCCAAACCCACTGAATAACTGCCCCCTCTAAATTACTGCAAAAGCTAACAACCATGGCTATGCTTATGCCAGGTCGTCTCCCTTTAAGAAAACACTCTTTCATTTACCTTCTCCTTTTCTTAAAAAGCATTTTGTTGTGTAATACAAAAAAAGTGCTCAAATGCACGCTATTTGCAGCAGACAAAAAGTGCTTCTAGCATGGTTTTTCTGTGTCGTGTTTTCATACTGCTCTAAACTTTCTGCTGGGTTTGAACTCCTTCCAGCATTTTAGCATAGCAACTTGCTTTCTTCATGACATTCAGCAAGTGGTTTTGCCTCCTGAAAGGCTTGGGCTGCAACCCAAGGAGAATTTTAGATTATGAAAGAATGGAAAGTCAGTTACAGCAGGAGTAGCAAAAGCTACACACCTCCTTCTCTCTGACCACAGATTAACCCAGCACGCTCTGTTTATGGTCTGGGTATATGATATTGTGATTGTGATCATGTGGGACCCAACTCTTCCAGCAGGAAAAGGAACATACCTTGTTCCATTCAGCAGAGGCTACTCACAGGGCTCCTGTGGGCTTGCTGCTACATGCATGGTTTTAACATGTTCATGTTTACGTGACTGACTTTGCACACACTGTAGAGCAGAATAAGTCAAGTAGAAACCAGATATCCTTGAAAAATTGGGAAACCAGACAGGTATATCTTCCTCTGTAGCAGTCCAGCCTGCTTGCTCCTGGCTGCCCTCTTTCCAAATCACCATCACATGATGGGGAGGGAACATTTTCCCAGGGGAAGAGGGAGGTTTTGGGCAGGCCATAACCTAGATAAATTACACTAGCAACCTGCACGTGGCTTTAAGAGTGTGGGTTAAACAATTCTGATTTGTACAAATGCTGTGAGAACCAAAGCCCACCGAAACCAACAGAAAGCTGTCCGTTTGCCTCAGTGAACATTGGATCAAGCTTTTAAATTATAGACACGCAAAAGTGCAAATAAGAAACCTCTCTGAATTTTTGGCACAGTGACTGTGAATTTGAATAGAAACAACCTCAAGGTGCCCTGAAGCTCCATCACTGCTGCTGCCCAGTGTTCAGCTTTTATTCATTCCCTGCCTCAGTGGAGCTACTCCATACCAGTGGGAAAATCTGTCCCATGTTCTCTAATCAGTGAGATTTCAGTCTAGCTGCTTTTAGCATTGGGCACAGGATGCTCACCATGAAGCTTGTACCAGGTGTCAAAATGCAAAGTAACTTTAGGTAATTGTGCTAGCATGTAGAATAAAGGAAAGCATCCTTATAACTCAGGCTGGACAAACTTGAAATGACTGTTCCTGAGCCAGAAAGACAATTTCCTCTTCCCACAGTTGGTTTCCTGTCTCCTGGACAAAATGTGGTACCGTTAGCAGGGAGGAATGAAACTCCTTCAATGCACATTTTGCATGTGACTCTTGCTCCTGCATTGTGTCATACAAGTTATTATTCTTTCCCTCCTTTAATCATCAGCTAGTGACAAGTTAGTGATGCTTTTAGGACCGCAACTTGTTGGAGATGGCATGTTAATTTATGGGGATTTTTAAATTTATATTTTTTTTTAAATTAAAGCCATTTTTTGCTAGGCAGTAGGTCTTGTAAATTGACAAAAGAAGCAATGAGAAATGGAATAATAATAATAACAAAATGCTGGCTTAAAGCAAAGCAATGCTGTACATCAACAATTATGATGAAGACTGGTAAGAGTCACTCTTTCCTTGTGCATTATTCTGTGTTAGAAAACATCATCACAGCTGGGGAACCCCTCCTAAAGACTTTAATCTTTGCATATGTGAAACCATTACCTCAAAGAAACCCCTGCAACCAGCATAACTTGCCAAATTTACCTTGGAGAAATCAAGTCTACATTTGCAACAAACAAGACACCTTCACTTCAGTGCTCTCCCAACTTCTTTATTGTGCTTTTAAATGCACATGCACATCACAGGCATCATGTTTCAGGTTTGTTCACAGACTTGTTTCAGGTTTATGCCTTGAGACTTTCTTACTTTTTCAACCAGGCATTCACAGCCGTGGGCAGAGAGGGGAAAGCCTGAAGTCCCAATCTTCAAGGACTTGAAGGGCTACTTTCAAGTCCTAATGTACATTGGGTACAGCAGGATAGAGAGTCTAGGATTCTACTTCTTTTGGCAATTCCCAAGGACTAATTCCCAACACTTTCTTGCCCACGCTTATCTGCCTACATAAAAAGCTAACATTAACCTGTTTTAAATAAATAAAATAAAAAAGACATCCATCTTAATAGTCTGCTCCTTCCCTTATGTTCACTCTGTAAGAGCAAAATTGCAAGCTTCACCTAAGGCCTATGATGATAAATCTCAAGAAGGGCACGACCTTCCATTATGAATGGAAAGATGGCTTTAATTTAAGAAAAAATCAATACATTATTTTCAATCATTAGAATCTTGTGCCAGTTGCAAAATCAATCCTTTTCTTATTAAAGTACTTACAGTCCCAGTAAAATACTCTATGACATAGAATCTCCATTATGAAAGAGCTGGACTATTCTCTCAGGAAGACAGCAACTTGCATTGTAGCCACAGATTTTGCATAGTAAATGAGAGCCTGAGTTTTAACTCCTGGAATTCTTTTTGAAGGAGAATAGTGGACTTGTAACTTGGATCACTTTCAGAAAGACTGGAAGTATGGGCAGTTGTATACAAGGAAAATTGGACCTAGGAAATATGATTAAGATGTTCTCAGTCCATAATAGAAAGTCATCTAATGCCTGTTGGCAAAAGCTGTCATAACAAAGAAATCAGATTCTGCAGAGGGGGTAGGACAACCTGACCAGATTTGCTCTGAACAGCACACATAGTGATGAAAAAGGTAGGAAGTGAAATGAAATGTCAGGAATTTGGTTTCCACCATAGTTGTGTTTTGCTCTCTCTACTGAAAATGATTATTCTCTTTAGTTTTGAATAATTACTCTGCAAGTTAGATTAAATTTTCTTTTCTCCCTTGGTTTAATGTTGTGGCAGAGACAGAGTATATTATGCACTGGCATAGCACGTGTCTTTTAGAAAAAGAGCAGACAACGTGAAATTCCCATAGATGATATGCTCACAAAACATTAGCATAATCATGCTAGGGAGAGATCTTCACTCTTATAGACACTCTTTATATCTGTCGGTGTCTTGTATGTAGACTGTTGCAAACACTATGGAAATAAAAAAGAAACTAAGTTACAATAAAATTCTCTTAGTGATTGAGCAAAAGCAGAGCTCAAAAATGAGAAATGAAATTCCTTCCACTAGAATAGATATATTTTTACTGTGATAATGCACAACTAAACAAAGTATCAGAAGATAGAGGTGGAAATTAAAGGTCAGTGACATACTAGTATGGGACAATTTAAGGCCTTATTCAAATCCTTCCGAAGCCAGCATTATGTCTAACAGGTCTAATAGTAATAATAATAATAATGGTTGTTCTTCATAATTAAGTATGATTATGAGGCAGGTTAATGCAGCTATTTAACTACTCAAGTATTTGCTTGTGTGAGAATAGATTCAACTGTGATGAGCAACTATGGTTGTGCATGTTTGGTTTTGATGACTGGAAAGGGCTAATTGATTCTCCTTGAGCTTCTTCCTTGAGGCCTTTTTTGGCCTCCATTTCATTAGGCATTTTGCCTCATAGGCTGAGTTGTATTGTCATACGTCACGTATCTTGAGCTAAAGACTTTTTCACTGCTTACTGAAAAAGTTCTTGCAAGCTTTAAGGGATGATTTCAGAATGCCCTTCAAACTGGAGTTTAGCTGTTCTTTTATCTCATATAAGCAAGGTCCCTCCAAGGATCAAGGGCATATTGAGAGTTGCTACTGGAAGAAGAGGGCCAGGAAATGGAAAATTAATGGATCACAGGCAGATTAGTACTATGAAACCCTTTTTAAGATGTTAAACCATCAGAATCCATCTAGAGAAATAACCCAGGTATGAAACTAATGTCACCTCCTGAGTACTTAGGGAAGAACTAAGACCATTCTTCTACAATCAATGTTTCAGAAGTACATCTCTATTAATTCCCTAGTAGACTTTCAACAGGAATGTCAGCCTACAAAGAAGGTTTGCTCTGTGTCATGGGTTCAGCAGTAGCAGTCATTTTTCTCCTTCTTGGTAGCTGGTGCAGCACTGTGTTTTTGATTTTGGGCCTGGGAACCACGCTGATAACACCAGTGTTTTCAGTTACTGCTTGGTAATGTTTTGATCTGACCAAGGACTTTCTGAATCTCATGCTCTGCCAGGGAAGAGGGAAAGTAGGGAGGAAGCAGAAACAAGACACCTGACCGAAACTGTCCTAAGAGGTATTCTATACCACAGCACGTCATGCCCAGGATATGAAAAACAGAGAGCAGAGACCCATAAGGGTGGGGGTGCACTACTTGGTCAGGCTGGGTATAGGTGGTGAGCTATTATATTCTTTTCTCTTGTATTTTCCTTGTCATTATTATTATTGGTGGTAGCAGTAATGGCTTGTTATACCTTAGTTACTAAATTGTTCTTATCTCAACCTGTGGGAGTTGCACTGTTTCTATTCTCCTTCCCATCCCTCCGGGAGTGGGGGGAAGAAACAGGGGGGAGTGAGTGAACGAACTGTGTGAAGAGCTTAAACCACGACACTCTGGATCCAATCTTTATGAAAAATTTTGGTCCCATGGTTTATTCACTGGGAACTTCCCACAGTGTCCTGATAAGAGGCAAGGCTTTAAAGCATCAGCTTCTCTTGTTTTCACTTTTCCCACAGGTCAGTCAGTTCTGCTTCTTTCTACAAGTGGCTATTCACAGAAAAGAGGAAAGATATGGGATTGAGTGATTGTGAAATTCCTTGCTTTGTAATTTTCTTTTTAATCAACTGTCCAAGTCTTTTCCAGTACATTTGGAACTGACTGCCCCAGAGGTGGAAACACAGCCCCACCATCTGCCATGGACTGATCCAGACTGCACTGGAACAGGAGCAAGCTCCAGAACACCTGCAATACATTGATGACATTATTGTGTGGGGTGATACAATGGAAGAAGTCTTTGAAAAGGGGAGGAAAATAATCCAAATACCACTGAAAGCCATTTTTTCCATAAAATACAGTAAGGTCAAGGGACCTGCACAGGAGATTCAATTTTTGGAAAAAAAATGGCAAGATGGATGTCTCCAGATTCCCACAGATGTTATCAACAAGGTAACAGCAATGTCTCCACCAAATAATAAGAAAGAAACACAAACTTTCTTGGATACTGGGGGGGTTTGGAGAATGCACATCCTGAATTACAGTTTGATTGTAAGCTGTCGTGGTTTGAGGCCCCCCTCAAACAGTTCTGTGCACCCCCCCCTCTTTCTTCCCCAGTCCCGGGGAAATGGGAA